>APFE030720191.1:97246-112799 GCA_000404065.3 Pinus taeda
GGATTATTGACATCAATTTTATTTTGAAAGGGACCCATTTCATATTTTAATGATCTTGTGAATAATAATAAAGATGAAATGGGGGTTTGTTTTGCAAGGCACAACACCAGGTTTGAAGCATGTTGATTTGGAATTCTGCGAGAAGTGTGTTTATGGAAAAGAGAAGAGAGTCAGATTCCTCAAAGTTGGGAAAGAAAAAAAGAGTGAAAAATTAGAGCTTGTGCATACAGATGTATGGGGACCTACTCAGGTATCATATCTTGGTGGCTCTCATTATTATGTTACTTTTATTGATGATGCAACTAGAAAAACTAGATTTATTGTATTCAGAATAAATTTGATGTATTTGATACTTTCAAGAAATGGAAAGCTTTGGTTGAAAATGAGAGAGGAAAAAGGTTGAAGTGTCTAAAATCAGACAATGGAGGTGGATATTGCACCAAAGAGTTTAATAGGTATTGTTCAGAGAATGGAATTCATAGAGAGAAGACAGTTCCAGGAACACCACAAGCAAATGGTGTGTCAAAAAGGATGAACAGGACAATCATGGAGCGTGTAATGTGCATGAGATTGCATGTGTTGTACTTGATGGCAACCCACTTGTAGCAAAACAACTCACTTGTATATGGTAACTAGATGAATCTACGTAACTAGATGAATCTACAGGATAGATGAATTAGATGTGACAGAATGCATGGTAGTTGTGTTTATAGATGTGACAAAATGCAGGGCAGTTCAAAGGAATAAGTTCAGAAGTAATGTACAATGGAAAATCACATTATAATAGGTCTATTCATAGGGAACAAAGTAATGGTACAAAAGAATAGGATGAAGGAACAAAGGAATACTAATCAAAATGAAGAAGTCGAAGGTAAAGGATGGTGAAAAGCAGTTTAAGATGTATACATAGGTCCACTTAGTCGAAACAATGTATACACGGTGGTTCACAGAAAAAAAGAGCGCATATGTATACACGCACTTTCACAATAAGAAAAGCACGTATATGTTGGAAATTCAAGGAAATTCAAGAGGAGACAATACTAGTGGTCAATACCATGGTGTTAGCCCATAATATTGAGTGGGGTAATAGTTATTTGATCCCGTCTAAGAATACCACAGGCTCTAAGTGTTGCTTTGATCCGAGATATTAAGAAAGGCTAAAACTATATGAGGAGAAGATAAAAGGGCTAATTGTAGAAATAATGGATATCTTATGAAGTGTTAGATCAAAAGAAAATATGCATGTTATGAGTTTATGATGCTTTGCTTGATCTAAACTAAGTATGCACCTAAGTGTTTGATCATGGATGAGATCTAATGATGGATCATGATCATAATGACTTATCATTATGTCATCTAATAATGGATAGGCTAGATCTGATTGTTAATGCATGTTTTATCCTTTATATGTGATGATTAGGGTATGTCTGAAGTCTGGAATTGTAGAAAAGTTATAAGTATTTCAGGTCATACGTTGGTTCATTTTGGTGAAGGTGCATATACACGTTGGTTCTGATCTTCCAAGTAGCATATGAAAAATAAAAGCTTGATGTTTAGGGATGACTGGTCTATCAGATGAGTGCGGCTAATTTACTATTGTCTGTCTATTAAGTCTTCTTAGATCTGAAAGATTAATGGAATGCATAAAGAGTTTGTGTCTGATTGATTGAGTAAGAAGGATGATCCTTGCTGCTATCTGTTTAGAACTCTGTAAATCGACAGTAGATCTTCAGAATGTCCCTGATTGGTATAGTTTTTGCTTCAGAGGTTTCATGATTCAGTATCTTTAGAGGTATATGTAGGTTGGGCTAAAGGAAGTTGCGTATACATGTAGGTTGGCTTCATTGAAGAAGCATATATAGTCTGACACATGATTTTTGAGGTTACAGTTGGTTCTGGTTTTTGATGTGGTGTTCTGGGTTCAGATATGTGTATTGGTTACAGTGATCTATCTGTTCCAGTTGATTGGTTGAATTTGATTAAGTTTGAATGAATGGTTGATCCAATTGTGTCAGAGGTTCAGTGATTGTTTGATTCAATATGTCAGAGGTTTCAGTGATTGATTGATTCAGGAATGGTTCATTCAAAGATTGATGATTGGGCTTCAGTTATGTCAGAGATTGATGGTTGAGTTTCAATAATTGGTTGATGCAAATGTATTTGATGGTTTTATTGCAGTGGTGAATTATTTTGAGCTTCAATGTTACTAATGGGTCTAGTATGAAAATTTGTACCAAGAGCATCCCATGCAAAAATTATGAAACATGGTCCTTCGTGGATACTGAGGGTTGGAGCCTTCAGTGAGAAAGTCAAAGATTTTTGCTAGTGGTAGTTGGTGATCTGATTAGGGGGTAGGAGCTCCCTTCTAGTAGCAGCTGGAGAATGAGTGAAGTTTGTAGCCTTCTGTAGGTCGGAGCCTACGTACTAGTAAAAATATCAGCTAGTACAAGAACTAGGGGGTTGTAGCTCCCTTCCAGTAGAAG
This sequence comes from Pinus taeda, assembly GCA_000404065.3. Classification (NCBI taxonomy): domain Eukaryota; kingdom Viridiplantae; phylum Streptophyta; class Pinopsida; order Pinales; family Pinaceae; genus Pinus; species Pinus taeda. Next base: position 99,730 of record APFE030720191.1, read on the forward strand.
CTGGAGAATGAGAGAAGGTTGTAGCCTTCTGTAGGTGGGTGTCTGCGTACTGGTATGAGTCTGCACCAATACAAGATTGTAAACAGATTATTCTTTATATTAAAAAGAAGACAGAGACAACAACAGCAGGTGGTTTTTCTCCCGCATTGGTTTTCCACCTTGAATATTGGTGTTCATGTGCATTGCTTATGTGTGATGGTTTATTCTATTATTACTGCACATGGTTATAGTTTAATTTTTAATAAATTATTGATGCATTGATTAAAGATCAACATATTATAAATTAACTAAATCATAAGTTCACTGGATATACATTGGTTTCCTTAATAACAGTTTTGTGCACATGCAAGTTCCCTTCATTGAAGTAGTGTATATAAATCTGATTATGGAAATGGAAAATTTATTGATTTAATAATATTGATTCACCCCCCTCTCAGTATTATTCCAAATAATTGGTATTAGAGCAAGTCCTTTGACAGAAGCTTGATCACTTGAAGGAGATCCGTAGTAAAAATGGGAAATAAGCTAAAGAATAAAGTACCTCAAAAGAAGACATCTCAAAGGAATTGTGACAATGGGAGAGATGATTGGAATTTATGTGGAAGAAACTCTTCAGATTCAGAATCACGTCAGAATGAAGATGAGCACAGAAAAGAACCATCATGTATGAATTTTTAGTCCTCTAGTGATACATTTCTCTGTTCATTTGAAGATAATGAAAGTGACAGTGAAACAACTAAATTTTCTCTTATGGGTGAAAGAGAAAGAAACCAAATAGAGGAAGAATTTAAAAAGCTCACAGACACAATGAGAGATCAAAAGGATCTAATTGATAAAAGGGAATGTGCATACAAAGAAGAAGTTACCAAGTTAAAATCCCAGTTGGAGGAAGGAAACAAAATAAAGAAGCAGTACAAAGAAAAGGAAGGTGAAAGTCAAAGGCTACAGGATGAAGTGACATCATTGAGAAATGAAGTGAATGAAAAGGACACAACAACCATGGAACTTATAGAAAGAATCGGCTAATGTGAAGGTCTTGAAGCTATGGTTGTTTCTCTAAAAGGAGATCTCAAAAATTCAAATAAGATGAATGAAGAACTACTCCAAGCATTTGAAAAACAAGAAAATAAAGTTCTCGAATTAAGGCAACAAGTGGAAGAAGGAAGAAAAGTTGAAGAAATCATGAAGAAGCAGTATCTTGAAAAGGAAGAGATATATCAAGATGAGGTAAATATCCTAAAAGGTAAATTAGAAGAAAAGAATAAAATTTTATGATTTCAAGATAGTACTAAGATTTTGGAAGATATTCTTAGTAGTCAAAGGTCTCCTACCATCAAATCTGGTCTTGGTTTTCATGAAACTATTAAAGGTGAATTTAGCTCACAAACAGAAGCAAAGAACTCTAGTGCAAAATCTAAAATGCTCAACAAGGAGATAAGAGGTAAACCTCATCAACAACCAAGGAAAGAAAGTCTTCAAACAAGATGATTTACTCCTAACTATGGATGATCTAGGTGGATATTGGTGGCCACCCACCAAGTCCAATTGGACCACCACCATTGTTTCTTTAAGCTTTTTAATTTCCATAATTGTAGGACATTTTACTATTTTTACTAGTTTTTCGGGTCTTGAACTTTTGGAGTTGTTTTGAGGCCTTAAATGACATTTTTTTGGGAAAACTGGGAGAAACATGGGTCCATGTATTGATGTTTCTCTTCACAAAGTTGTAGTTCTTGGATATATCTTTCTAACGAGATATTGTGTGCGTTAAACAAAGATCGTATGCCAAAGTTACAACCCCGGGAAGTTGATGTACCAATTTACACAAACGGAGCCCACAGTTTGGCATTTCATCTTCTAAGGTTATGTCTTTGGATGTTTAGGGTTTTCCATTGTTTCTCAATAATAAATAGGCCTTCGAGCCTCATTGTAACACAGTTCAAAGGCATATGTCCACCACATCTCTTTTCAAAGATAAGCTACCATTGCCCTAGCTGGTTTATTTCCATCTCTGTCTGTAAGAATATTTCAGTATTTTACATTAATGAAATGAAGTATGATTTCCGCTGCATCTCTGTGTTTATGGTTATCTCTATAATTTTTTGCGTTCATGTTTAAATCTGGATCAATCAAATCAGAGAGGTCTTCTTTTTCTCTGTTTTTCTTTGCATGTCCGCAACGAGGTCGGGATATAAGGAGTTAAGGCTTGAACGAGTCGAACCTTTGCAAGACCGGCCTCACAAATCCCGACGGGCTCCCATGGCAGATGAAAATAAAGATGAGGGGGCAGGATATCCTATCAAAATCTTGCTCAAGGAATCCCTCGAGTGACAAACTACCACGATGATGGACAACTTTGCCCAGATCCTTCAGTGGCCAGGGGTGACACATTGGCTTCCAACAACTACTCTGGAAACGCCACACCGTTTAAAGTACAAGCTAATTTTGAAATCCCCATATTCGATGGTCAAATAGACATAGATGCCTTCGATAAATGGTTAAATCTGCTAGAGGGTTATTTTTCCATTCATGATTTTTCCAGTCGGGAAAAGATTATTTTCGCTCTTCTCAAAGAAACTCCCTATGTCAAGCACTGGTGGGAAACCTACTGCGAGCAGAAGGATGAAAATACAGGCTCACTATTTTCAGCTACACCCACTTGGAATTCATTCTGGGATTCCATCAAGGAGCAGTACTACCCTGTTGGAAGCTATGAGGATCAATACATAAAGTGGACCACGGCAGGGAAGGGACCAAGACGTGCCATAGTTTACCAATATTTTCCATACCCTTCGCACAAATTTGGGTATCAAGGATTCGGAGCAGCATTTGGTACTCAAATACCATGGCTACCAGCACAAGTACATCCAGGAACAAATAGAATTCCTGAACATCTCCTCACTTGGTACGACATACTGATATGCCATCAAGGTTGAGCAAAAGTTTAAACAGAAGAAGCAAGACTTTGGATCTGCAAATACGAAGCAAGGGAAAGGTGCCCCCAAACCACAAAACAAAGAACAAAGCCAAGGTGGGGCAACTTAAGACAACCCTCCAAAGCTCCAAGCAAATAACAGTGCCGCGAAGCCGAAAAACGACACGGGAAAGTGGTGTGAGTTCCATAAGAACTCCACTCATAACATAAGTGAGTGTCAGCCCAAGCAGTCATTGGTGGCCGAGATAAAGGTTTCAGAATCATATGCATGTTCTGACTCTAAGTTAGAACTCGAAAAGGGGAATGACAAAGGGAAGCAGATTATCGATGTGGAGCCCAATGCCATCGTTGCCACCATGAAGATCAACAAGGAGGAACCCAAAGATCCAGAGGAGGAGGAGCATCTCTTCCACTCCCAGATGTGGGTAAAGGGCTCACCACTATAGTTCATTGTCAACAATGGGAGCCAAAGGAACCTCATTTCAGCAGAGGTCATGAAGCAGCTGGGCTTACCAACCATAGCACATCCATAGTGGTACACCATCGGGTGGCTTCACCAAGGATGGGATTTTCACGTGAGCCAACAATTCACCTTCCATACAACATCAAGCCCTTCACGGATGAGGTATTGTGTCACATTGCTCCCCATGAAGTTTGTGATGTATTATTAGGACAACCATACTTGTGGAAGCGACATGTTGTGTATGAATCAAGGCCCCGTGCTGTTATTGTTACTTTGGGAAATAAGTTGTATAGGATACCGGAGGTAACACTGCCTACCACCATCTCTTTGGTTACTACAAAACAATGCAGTAAGTTCATTTTCAAAATCGAGAATTTTTTTTTCTTGATGATATGCCCTCAAGGAAAGAAGAAGACGGTGGCCACGACCTCCAGACTGGGCCCCTTCGCATGATAACTACAGATGGAAAAGGTCATGGAGGAGTACGAGGACATCTTCACCTCCTCCCACAGGGGTTCCACTGAACTTTCAAGACAAGCACTCCATTGATCTGACCCTAGGTGTGCCACTTCCCAAAGGACCAATTTATCGGTGCTCCATTCTAGAGAACAATGAAATTAAGAGGCAGATTTAGGAGGTGTTGCAGAAAGGTAACATCCGTCTGAATTCATCGCCCTGTGGGAGCCCGATCGTGTTGGTACAGAAGAAGGATGGGACTTGGAGTCCCTGTATTGACTATCAGACGCTGAACAGAAACACAGTCTGTAATAGGTACCCAGTCCCACAGATTGATGACCTCCTGGAGCAACTGAAGGGGGCAACATATTTCAGCAAGATCGATTTGAAGTTAAGATATCACCAGGTACCAATCGAACCCTTTGATGTGTGGAAGACTACCTTCAAAGCCAAGGAGGGCCTTTTTGAATGGTTGGTTATGCCTTTCGGATTAATGAATGCTCCTGCAACCTTCATAAGACTAATGGATGACATCTTGCGGCCATTCACCAATTCATTTGTAGTGGTATACTTGGATCACATCTTGATCGTTAGCCATAGTTGGGAAGAGCACCTCCACCACATTCGAAAGGTTCTCCAAACACTTCGGCAACACAAGTTATGTGCCAATTTGGATAAATGCACTTTTGGCATGACCCAGGTTCAGTATCTGGGATACGTTATTGATGAACAGGGGGTGCATGTGAATCCAGCCAAGATCCAAGTCATTCAAGATTGGCCATCTCCAACCACTCTCACAGACTTCCGAATCTTTCTATGTCTTTCCAACTTCTACTGCAAGTTCGTGTTGGGATTTTCTCATATCACTTGGCCCTTGAGTCAAGTCACCAAGGGAGCAGCGAAAGAAAATTTCTTTTGGTTTGAATCTCAACAGAAGGCATTCATAGAGTTGAAAGACCGTCTCTGCTCAACACCAATGCTCGTATTACCAAACTTGCAACAACCATTTGAGGTCGAGACAGATGCCTCTGACTATTGTATTGGGGCAGTCCTTACTCAACACGGGCATCCAGTGGCATATCACAGTGAGATACTTTTAGACACAGTCTGAAAGTATCCCACTTATGACAAAGTGATGTATTCCATTATGTAGGCTTGCTGACAATGGAAGCATTACATTTTGGGGAAGAAAACGGTCATCCACACAGACCACCAACCCTTGCAGTGCATACAGACCCAAGGGAAATTGCAGAATGATCGCCATCATAAGAGGTCCACATACCTGCAACAGTTCCATTTGAATATAAAGTATAAGAAGGGAAGCACCATTAAGGTTGTAAATTGCCTTAGTCAACCACCGATCATGGCGTTAACCACCATGCTTAAATCTTGTGGGAACAAGATTTCTGATTGACCACTTCTTTACAAAAGAAACCCAGAATTTGGCCACACATACCAGACACTCTTGGAGAGTTAGCATGTTCCAGATTTTCACCTCCAAGATGCCTTGTTATGCCACTTGGGTCACGTTTGTGTACCTTCAAGCGAGCGTGCCAAGATGATTTGGGAAGCACACTACAGTCAGGCTACCAGGCATTTCGGGGTCGAGAGAATGGTGGTAGTATTGTAGAAGTATTTCTATTGGCCGAATCTTCGACATGATGATGAAAAGTACATTAGATCATGCACTGCCTATGCCATTTCCAAACCAACCATCAAGAAGCAAGGCCTCTATACGTCGCTGCCTACCCCTAGTCGACCTTGGGAATCTATCTCTATGGATTACATGTCAAGCCTTCCTTCCACTAAGCATGGAAGCAACTATGTTTTTGTGGTCGTTGACACGTTCTCGAAGATGGCTATTATAGCGGCCTGTAAGAAGAATATCACAGTAGAAGCCACTACTAAACTCTTCTTTGAACGATTGTGGGTACACTTTGGGATCCCATAGTCTATCATCTCAAATCAGGACAACAGGTTCCTTAGTACATTTTGGTCTAGTCTTTGGTTGATGTTGGACACCAAACTCATTAAGTCCACAGCCTTCCATCCTCAAACTAATGGCCAGACAGAGGTTGTCAATAGGATGACCATACACATTCTATGCATGTACGACTCAAAGCATCCATGCACATGGAATGAGAGCCTCCCCTATGTTCAACACAACTACAACCAGGCTCTCCATAGCTAGATTGGCCAAAACCCTTTTCAGGTGGGCTTGGGATTCCAGCCACTGTGCCTCATTGATGTGGTCATGCCATTTGCATCTACTCACGCAGATTTGGCTCATGTCTAGTCCAAAACAGATAAGGAAAATAACTTCATTGAGCACATCCAACATATTTGCCAATAGGTCCAAGACATTCTAGAGAAATCAAATGCCAAGTACAAGTAGCGACATCATCAACATTGGGTGCCACACAAGTTTCAGGTGGACGACAAAGTCTGGTTGCATTTACAAAAGGAATGCCTTACCGGAGCCTATCAGAAACTCAGACCACTCTGATATGGTCCTTACACCATTAAGAAGGTTGTGGGAGACAATGCATTTGTTCTCAGTATTCCCCAATTCCTTGGCCTGCACCCAGTGCTCAATGTGGACCGCCTTCGGCCATTATTTCCACCACTACTAGACACATCCGACACTGCAAAACAACTCAAACCCACAGAGTTAAATCCAGATTGCATGGAACAAGCTGCAACTGATCGGATCATGTACACATAGGTCAAGCACACTCACCAATAGAATATCTAACTGTATTGAGTTGTCAAAGCAGGCCAACTCCTTCACCAGGGCAAGTGGCTCACCAGGGACCAAGTTCAGCATAAGTTTTCTCATCTCATGGAGGAACTCAACGCAATGGGGACCATTTCTTCCTAAGGGGGGAGCAATGATCCAAGTGGATATTGGTGGCCACCCGCCAAGTCCATTTGGACCCCCACCATTGTTTCTTTCATCTTTTTAGTTTCCTTAATTGTAGCACAGTTTACTAGTTTTAGTAGTTTTTCGGGTCCTGAACTTTCGGAGCCATTTTGAGGCCCTAAACGATGTTTTTTTGGAACAATGGGAGCAACATGGGTCCATGGACCTATTTTTCCCCTCCCAAAGTTGAATTTCTCGGATAGATCTTTCTAACGAGATATTGTGAGTGTCAAACGAAGATTGTATGCCAAAGTTACGACCCTGGGAAGTTGATGTACTAATTTACCCAAACGGGGCCCACAGTTTGGTGTTTCATCTTCTAGGGTTACATTTTTGGATGTTTAGGGTTTTCCATTGTTTCTTAACAATAAATAGGCCTTCGAGCCTCATTGTAACATAGTTCAGAGGCATGTAGCTGCCACATCTCTTCTCAGAGATAAGCTACCATCACCCTAGCTGGTTTATTTCCATTTCTGTCTATAAGCATATTTCAGTATTTTACATGAATGAAATGAAGTATTTTTTCCATTGCATCTCTATGTTTATGGTTATCTCTGTAATTTGTTGCGTTTTTGTTTAAATCTAAATCAGTGGAATTAGAGAAGTTTTCTTTTTCTCTATTTTCTTTGCATGTCCCCAACAAGGTTGGGATATAAGGAGTTAGGGCTTGAACTGGTCGAACCCTTGCAAGACAAGACTTGCAAATCCCGATGGCCTCCCATGGTGCATGAAAAGAATGACGAGGGAGAAGAAGAGAGATGGGACTTGGAGACTCTGTATTCACTATCGGGCACTGAACAAGATCACTGTTCATAATAAGTACTCGATCCCACGAATTCATAACCTCCTGGACCAACTGAAGGGGGCAAAATATTTAAGCAAGATCGATTTGAAGTCACAATATCACCAGGTACTAATTGAACCCTCTGATGTGTGGAAGACTGCCTTCAAAGCCAAGGAGGGCCTTTTCGAATGGTTGGTTATGCCTTTCTGATTGACGAATGCTCCTGCAATCTTGATGACGCTAATGGATGACATCTTGCGGCCATTCGCCAATTCATTTGTAGTGGTATACTTGGATGACATCTTGATCTTCAGCTAGAGTTAGGAAGAGAACCTCAACCACATCCGAAAGTTTCTCCAAACACTGCGGCAACACAAGTTATGTGCCAATTTGGAGAAATGCACTTTTGGCATGACCCAGGTTCAGTATCCGGAATACATTATTGATGAACAGGGGGTGCATGTGGATCTAGCCAAGATCCAAGTCATTCGGGATTATCCATCTCCAACCACTCTGATAGAGCTCTGTAGCTTTCTAGGTCTTGCCAACTTCTACCGTAAGTTCGTGTTAGGATTTTCTCATATCACTTGGCCCTTGAGTCAAGTCACCAAGGGAGGAGCAAAAGAAAAATTCTTTTTGTCTAAATATCAAGAGAAGGCATTCACAGAGTTGAAAGATCAACTTTGCTTGGCACTAGTGCTTGCATTACCAGACTTGCAACAACCATTTGAGGTCGAGACAGATGCCTTTGACTATGCTATTGGGGTAGTCCTTACTCAACACAGGCATCCAGTGGCATATCACAATGAGACACTTTCAGACATAGTCTAGAAGTATTGTACTTATGACAAAGAGATGTATTCCATTGTCCAGGCTTACCGACAATGGAAGCATTACATTTTGGGGAAGAAAACGGTGATCCACACAACCCACTGACCCCTGCAATGCATACAAACCCAAGGGAAATTGTAGAATGATCACCATTAGAAGTGGCCCACATACCTGCAACAGTTTCATTTGAATATGAAGTATAAGAAGGGCAGCACCAATAAGGTTGCAGATTGCCTCAGTTGACCACTGATCATTGAGTTAACTACCGTGCTCAACTCTTGTGGGCACGAGACTTCTGATTGGCCACTTCTCTACAAAAGCAACCCAAAATTTGGCCACACATACCAGACACTCTTGGAGGGTTAGCATGTTCCAGATTTTCACCTCTAGGATGCCATGTTATGCCACCTGGGTCACGTTTGTGTTCCTTCAAGCGAGTGTGCCAAGATGAGTTGGGAAGCACACTATAGTCGGGCTACTGGGCATTTTGGGGTCAAGAAAACGGTGGTAGTACTATAGAAGTATTTCTATTGGCCAAATCTTTGACAGGATGTCAGGAAGTACATCAAATCATGCACTACCTACGCCATTGCCAAACCAACCATCAAGAAGCAAGGCTTCTATACCCCGCTACCTACCCCTAGTCAACCTTGGGAATCCATCTCCATGGATTACATATCATGCCTTCCTTTCACTAAGCATGGAAATGACTGTGTTTTTTTGGTCGTCGACAGGTTCTCGAAGATGGCCATTATAGCGGCCTGTAAGAAGAATATCATAGAAAAAGCCACTGCTAAAGTATTCTTTGAACAAGTGTGGGTACACTTTGGGATCCCACGGTCTATCATCTCAGATCGGGATAGCAGGTTCCTTACTACATTTTGGTCCAGTCTCTGGTCGATGCTGGACACCAAACTTACTAAGTCCACAGCCTTCCATCCTCAAACTAATGCCCAGACAGAGGTTGTCAACAAGATGATTATACAAATTTTGCGCATGTATAACTCAAAGCATCCATGCGCATGGGACGATAGCCTCCCCTATTTTCAGCACAGCTACAACCGAGCTCTCCACAGCTCGACTGGCCACAACCCTTTTCAGGTGGGTTTGGGATTCCATCCACTATGCCCCATTGATGTGGCCATGCCATTTGTAGCTACTCACGCAGATTCGACTTATGTCAAGTTCGAAACAAATAAGGAAAACAGATTCATTAAGAACATCCAACATATTTGCCAGCAGGTTCATGACATTGTGGAGAAATCAAATGCTAAGTACAAGCAGCAACATGATCAACATTGGGTGCCACACAAGTTTCAGGTGGGCGACAAAGTCTGGTTGCATTTGCAAAAGGAATGTCTTACCGGAGCCTATTGGAAACTCAGACAACTCCGATATGGTCCTTACACCATTACCAAGGTTATGGGAGACAATGCGTTTGAGCTCAGCATTCCCACATTCCTTGGCCTGCACCTAGTGTTCAATGTGGATAGCCTTCGGCCATACTTTCCACCATTACTAGACACATCCTACATTGCAGAACCACTTACACCCACATAGTTAAATCCAGATTGCATGGAACAAGTTGCAGCTCATCGACTCATGGACACACAGATCAAACACACTCACCACCAAAATATCCAACTGTATCGAGTTGTCAAAGTAGGCCAACTCCTTCACTAGGGAAAGTGGCTCACCAAGGACCAAGTTCAGTAGAAGTTTCCTCATCTCATGGAGGAACTCAACACAATGGGGATCATTACTTCCTAAGGGGGGAGGAATGATCCAGGTGGATATTGGTGGCCACCCGCCAAGTTCACCTAGACCCCCACCATTGTTTCTTTCAGCTTTTCAGTTTCCTTAATTGTAGCACAGTTTACTATTTTTAGCAGTTTTTCGGGTCCCGAACTTCCGGAGTCGTTTTGCAGCCCTAAACAACGTTTTTTTGGAAATCTCAGAGTAACATGGGTCCATGGCCCAATGTTTCTCTTCCAAAATTTGTATTTCTCGGATAGATCTTTCTAACGAGATATTATGCGCGTTAAACGGAGATCGTATGCCAAAGTTACGACCCCGGGAAGTTGATGTACTAATTTACCCAAACGGGACTCGCAATTTGGCGTTTCATCTTCTAGCATTAGGTTTTTGGATGTTTAGGGTTTCCATTGTTTCTCAACAACAAATAGGCCTTTGAGCCTTATTGTAACAAAGTTCAGAGGCATGTAGCGGCCACATCTCTTCTCAGAGATAAGCTACCATCGCCCTAGCTGGTTTATTTCCATTTCTATCTATAAACATATTTTAGAGTTTTACATTAATGAAATGAAGTATTATTTTGAGTACATCTCTGTGTTTATGGTTATCTCTGTAATTTGTTGTGTTTATGTTTAAATTCGGATCAGTGGAATCAGAGAAGTCCATTTTTCTCTATTTTTCTTTGCATTTCCCCAAGGAGGACAAGATATAAGGAGTTAAGGCTTGAACTGGTTGAACCTTTGCAAGACCAGCCTCACAAATCCTGACAACCTCCCATGGCAGATGAAAATAAAGACAAGGGGCCAGGAGATCCTATCAAAATCTTGCTCGAAGAAGCTCTCAAGCGACAAAGGAACGCGATGACGGACAACTTTGCCCAAATCCTTCAGCAACTACCCAGGGGCAACACATAGGCTTCTAATAGCTACTATGGAAACGCCACATCGTTTAAGGTACAAGTTAATTTTAAAATCCCCATATTCGAGGGTCAGATAGATGCAGATGCTGTCGATAAATGGTTAAATCTACTAGAGGGTTATTTTTCTGTTCATGATTTTTCCAGTCGCGAAAAGATTATTTTCGCTCTTCTCAAAGAAGCCCCCCACGTCAAGGACTATTGGGAAACCTACTGTGAGCAGAAGGATGAAATTACAGGCTCACTATTTTCAACCACACACACTTGGAATTCATTTAGGGATGCCATCAAGGAGAAGTACTACCCTGTTGGAAGCTATGAGGATCAATACATAAAGTGGACCACGCTGCGGCAGGGAGGGGACCAAGACGTGCCGAAGTTTACCAATATTTTCCATACTCTTCGTACAAAGTTGGGTATCAAGGATTCAGAGTAGCATTTGGTACTCAAATACCATGGCTGCCTGCACAAGTACATCCAGGAAGAAATAGAATTACTGAACATCTCCTCGCTTGGAACGACATATCGATATGCAACAATGTAAACGTTGAAACGGGAACAATAAACTCAAAACGAGAACTCTACCCCCAAAACCCCGAAAAAATATGAAAAACAGTGCTAAAAATGAAAAATGTGTATACTAGAATGATGGTTTTCTTTTTGGGTCAATTTTGAACATGTTTTAAAAATGGCAGTGAGAACGAATTTTTTGTACAAAAATTGTGCAAAAAACAACCTAAAAATGAAAAGTGCTAATAATGGAACGATGATTTTTTTTCTTTAAGGATCAATTTCCAACATTTAAAAAAAATGCCAGTAATACTGAATTTTTATGTGCAAAAATTGTGCAAAAAACACCCTCAAAACAAATAGTGTTGATGCTGGAATAACATTTTTTTTCTTTGGGTAAATTTTCAACATTTTGAAATAATGGTGTAAAAGATTTTGTTATGACTTCGAAAAACATTAAAATTTCAAAAAAATAATGAAAACATAAAATTAAAAATAAAATAAAAACTCGAAAATAATTTAAAAAAAATTACCATATTTCCAAATTAAAAAATAAAAATAAACTTTAAATTATATATATATAATTATAATTATATTTATATTATAATATAAATAAATAAATAAAATAAAAAAATTCAACTTTGTATATTAAAATTTTTAAAATTTGGATTGACAATTGATTTTCAAATTTGGATTTTAAAAAAATAAAAAAAAACATTAAAATTAAAAAGCTAATATATTTTTGATAATTTTCAATAACATTAAAATTATATTTATTTATATATATATTTTAACAAAATTTATTTTTTATTTAAAAAAAACAATTTTATTGTTCACTTTCCCACGAGTTCGTCAGGTGGTTGACTATTTGATTTCTGAAGAATCGGATAGCATTCCCGGCCACCCCCACGGCAGTTGGAAGTGGCTTCCGATTCTCGGAATCAGATAGCCACCACTCAGCTATCTAATTTTGACAATCAGATATCTACCTCAAGAGCGGTCGGGGGGTGGTTATCCAATTCCGAGAATCGGATAGCCACTACATGACCACAGATGGGGGTGGTTATCTGATTCTCGGAATTGAATAGCCATCGCCCGACCACCCATGGGGGTGGCTATCCGATTCTCAGAATCGAATAGCCATCACCCGGATGCCCTTAGGGGTGGCTATCCAATTCTCAGAATCAAATAGCCATCGCCCAGTTGCCCATGGGGGTGGCTATCTGATTTTCAGAATAGGATAGCCACCTCCCAGCCACCGATTGGGGTGGCCGGGCGGTGGCTATCTAATTCTCAGAATTAGATGGCCACCACTCGACCACCCGCGTGGGTGGCTGGGTAGTGGCTATCTGATTCTGATTCTGAGAATCGGATAGCCACCTCCACGGGCAGTCGGGCGGTGGTTATCCAATTCTGAGAATCGGATAGCCACCGCCTGACCGAGAATCAGATAGCCACCACCACGGGCAGTCGGGTGGTGGTTATCCAATTCCGAGA
>APFE030720191.1:140580-180209 GCA_000404065.3 Pinus taeda
ACTTGGTTTCTCATAGAATAATGTATGTTTAGAGAAGGATTTCTCTTGTTTGTCTTGTTTGTCACTAGAGAGTCTTAGACTCCTAGGGAGGTTAGGTTTGTCCGCAAAAATAACTCTTTCCGCATGACAGGCGGATTGACCTTCCTCCCATAGTTTCACTACAAATTCTCAAAGGAATAGTAGTTGTTTGTTGAAGCGCAGAGAAGATGGTGGCCTATTCCTCGTTCAAATTCAAATGCAACGGCGTATGCAATGGAAATAGCTTCAAACAGCAACTCATGCAGAAGAAAACAAAATAGCAAATGATCATACCGTTGAGCCGTGCTGTGCTCGAGTACAAAATTTTCTCGAATAACAGACTGACACGTGCTCTGGGGAATGATGAGGTTACCTCCCCCCCGCAATGTAATAGGCTGTCCCAGCCGTCAAATAAAGGAGCAACGTCTGTTCTGCCGCAAGGTCTTTATGGAACAGCTTATAGAAATATGCCATGTTTGCAAAAACAACCTATTACTGAAATAGAGGTAGAAAGTTAGATCACTTTTAATACGTAAGGGACTGCGGTGATTTGATGGAAGTTCGGGGATAAGACATTTGCCATAAATAGCGAGTCTCCCGCAGTCACTGTCACTAGCTCCATAATGATTGGCGATAATAGATAGTCATGCGCTATATGGTTGGCTAATTATATAATTAATTATCACGTCATAAGAAACAAGAGGAAATAATCTCCTTACCTATTGGTGTAAAAGTACGACTTCAATACCATTAATAGTGCTTTGCTGCCGACAGGTGTCCATAACCTTGGCAGAGTTGTTTATTTGACCCTGGGAACCATAGTCCTTTGTGTATGCCAGGAAATATAATGTCAAACTGTAGGCCACTATGCAGGCTTGGTGACCAGTTAGTCATAATGCCATTCACGAGGGAGGAGCGAATAGTGGGCAGGCCGACTCATGGTGAGACCTCCTGTTCCAAGGGTTATTTATTTTGATATACCTTTTGGACTGTTTCCCAGGTGTGGTGGCCCTAGTGGAAATGCCACTTCGCTTCCATCCCGATGATCATAGTAGGCCAGCTCGTAATGAGACTTCCTATCCTGCAATTTGACAATTTTTTTTAGAAACCCTGTTTTGCTTCATTCTTTTTTCTTGTTTTTAATAGAGAGCCTTTCCTGTTTATATAGAAAGGGTTGTTCAACACTCCTTAAGAGTAGGAATGGTGGAAGAAGTCTTGATATCCCAATAGAAAGGTATAGACCCTTTGATCTTATTGCCGAATGATAATCAAAGAACCATCATGATAGAGATAACCAATCAGAACAGAGTTAGTAGAACAATGGAAACAAAAGATGATAAATAAGCATATCTTTCCCTGCGTTCTTTCACCAATTCAGGGCAGTTTCTTATAAAGATAGTGATTTATGATTTACTGATTTCCGTATGTTGTGTTTTTGTTTCGATCACATAAGTGGATAGTCGTATTCCAAAAGACTAGAAAGAACATTAGCAATAAGCATCCTTAAGAAGGAACAAGTTGTTTCAAATCATATGAGTAGTGCTTCTTTCAAGGAAGGGCACAACAACAGTTCACAGATGCTGTTTGTTTGGAGAAAGGAACAATGGAAATCAACGGTGCTGTTCATTTTTGAAAAGGAACAGCAAAATCAAACAAGTGTCGTTCTTTTTGGAAAGAGACCGACAGAAATCAAAAAGTGTTGTTCCTTTTGGAAACAACAAAAACACACAAGTGTTATTCCTTTTGAAAAGGAACAACTAAAATCACAAGTGACGTTCCTTTTGGAAAAGGAACAACAACAATCGCAAGTGTTGTTCCTTTTGGAAAAGGAACAGCAAAAATCACAAGTGTTGTTCCTTTTGGAAAAGGAACAACAAAAATCAAAAGTGTTGTTCCTTTTGGAAAAGGAACAACAAAAATCAAAAGTGTTGTTCCTTTTGGAAAGGGAACAGCAAAAATCACAAGTGTTGTTCCTTTTGGAAAAGGAACAGCAAAAATCACAAGTGTTGTTCCTTTTGGAAAAGGAACAGCAAAATCAAAACATGTTGCAAAAATATGTACAAAAATAATTCAAGAAGTTATATGCAAATTGTAAAGAAAAGTAAACTCCTTAGTGAGTTACAGGTGGAGGAGACTTGTCTTCCTCCCATAAGATATCCATATCTGAATCTTGGCGTAGTTGTTGGCAGAAGGACTCCCGAGTAAGTGGTTTGCGATAAAGACGGACTCGATGGCCGTTTGCCTTAAAGGTATACCCAAAACCATCAATAGTAATCAGTGTAAGGGTGCCATTGTTATGTACTTTCTGAATTTCATATGGTCCCAGTCAACGAGTCTGGAGTTTCCCGGGGAAGTCTTGAAATCTAGAGTCATATAAAAGAGCCCAGTCTCCTTCATGGAAGACTCTGTTTTTAATGAGAGCATCATGCCATTTAGCTCTCTGCTGCTGTATCAGGGCAGTGTGTTGTAGTGCAGAGAGCTTAATTTCATCCAGCTCATTAATCTGTTGTAATCGATTAGTTTGTGCCTCGGTTAAGTCTAAACCAACTTCTTGTGCTGTACGTAATGTCTGGATTTCAAATTCTATAGGAAAGATAGGTTGTTTTCCGAACATTAGCTGGTAAGGTGAGTGACCAGTGGTGCTTTTCCATGTTGTTCTATAAGCCCACAGTGCCTCAAGTAGTTTGGTAGCCCAATCGCGTCTATGTGATACAACTATTTTTGTTAGAATTGTTTCTATTATCTTGTTGCTGCTTTCTACTTGTCCATTTTCCTGTGGGTGATATGGGGTGGTAATCTTATGTTGAACATGATAATTATTGAGTGTTGCCGCTATTCTGTTTCCAGCAAACTGTGGCCTTCCATCTGTAATTATCTCTCTAGGGAGGCCATAACGCACAAA
Source organism: Pinus taeda (assembly GCA_000404065.3). Lineage (NCBI taxonomy): Eukaryota > Viridiplantae > Streptophyta > Pinopsida > Pinales > Pinaceae > Pinus > Pinus taeda. The sequence goes on from APFE030720191.1 coordinate 143,501, forward strand.
TAGGTGGTGCAGGAACTGTATAACAAATTCTTTTGTAGCTCTGGGCAAGGCCTCTGCTTCAACCCACTTGGTGACGTATTCTGTTGCCACCAAAATGTATGTTTTTTGGTTTGATGGTGGGTTGATTGGTCCCACGAAATCAAGAGCCCAATGCTCAAATGGTTTGATGACTAACTGTGGTTTCAAAGGCATCTCATCCGAGTGACTAGGTCGTCCCACTCTCTGGCAACTGTCACATGCTTGGACAAATTTCTTTGCATCTTTAAAAGTTGTGGGCCAATAATACCCTGTGTGTAATACTTTATGTGCAGTCCTACGATCAGCGAAATGTCCACCACATGGTTGGTCATGGCATGCTTTCAATATATCAAAAATTTCATCTTGTCTAACGCATCTCCTGATTTGCATGCCTGCCCCTGTGTGAAACAAATAGCCCCCAATCCAGGAAAATCTAGTACTTCGCTAGCAATCTGTTTTCGCTCATTAGGGGTTAGATGCTTTGGTAACTTACCTACTACTAGGTAATTGGCGACATCAGCATACCAGGGTGTTTGAACAGCTAAAACAAAGAGATGCTCATCTGGAAACTGATCTTCAACTGCTGCTGCATCGATTGGTTTTGGCATTCTTGAGAGGAAATCAGCTACCAGGTTCTCTTTCCCGCGTTGATCCTTGATTGTAATATCAGATTCCTGCAATAAAATCAGCCATATAGTTATTCTGCCATTTGTGACAGACTTATTTGCTAAATATTTTATAGCAGAGTGATTTGTGTACAAGATAACAGGATATCTAGTGATGTAATGTCTGAATTTATTGATAACATGTATAACAGCTAGAAATTCCTTTTCAGTGATAGTATAATTTAATTCAGCAGGGGATAGATTTTTGCTAATGTAATAAATTGTATATGGTTTTCTATCCTCCTCCTGTCCAAGGACCGCTCTAATGGTTGTACTGAGTCATCAGATGATATCTGGAATGGCAAATCCCAATTTGGTCCCCGAAGGACTGGGGCTGTAGATACGAGCTTTTTCAGATCGTTGAAAGCATGTTCACATTTTTCTGTCCAAAGGAAATCAATATTACCAGTTAGTGCATACAATGGTGCAGCAATACGTGAATAATGTTCTATAAATCTTCTGTAATAACCAGAGAATCCAAGAAAGCTACGTAGCTCTGTTTGAGTAGTAGGAGTAGGAATAAGCAAAAGTATTTGGATCTTGGTTGGGTCTCCCTGAATGCCAGCTGCTGAAATATAGTTTCCTAAAATAAGTCCTTCTGTCATCATCATGTAGCATTTTTCATGGCTTAAACAAAGTCTAGTAGCTATACAACGCTGTAAGACTTTTTCTAGTATCTCCAATGCTGGATCAAACTCATCTCCGTATGGAGTAAAGTCATCCATATATACTTCTAGTCCTTCATTTATTAGATCTGCAAAAATGCTAAGGATAGCCCTTTGGAATGTGGCAGGGGCATTACATAAACCAAAAGGTAAAACTCGATAGGTGAATGTTCCCCAAGGACAAGTAAAAGTAGTTTTGTCCTGATCTTCAGGGGCAATCTGTATTTGGTTATACCCATTGAATCCGTTGAGAAAAGAAAAGAATTTCTTCCCTACCAAAGTGTCCAATACTTGATCGATGAATGGGAGAGGAAAGTGATCTTTCTGCGTTGCCTTATTTAGCTCCCTATAGTCCACGCAGATTCTCCATTTCCCATTCTTTTTTGGTACCACCACAAGCGGGGAGACCCATTTACTATCAGAGATAGGGTAGATGAAGTTAACATATAAAAGTTTTTGAAGCTCAGCTTTTACTACTTCTTTTAGATGAGGATTTAGTCTTCTCTGAGGCTGTCTAACAGGTCTTGCATCATTTTCTATGTAGATGTGGTGTGTACACAATTGAGGATCAATTCCTTTCATATCAGGGTAATCCCATGAAAATGCTTCTTTATATTTTCTTAAGATATGGATGAGTTTTGTTTCTTGTTCGGGTGTAAGGTCAACGTTAATGTTTAAGGTCTTTCTAGGTTCAATTTCCACAATTTTACTATGTGCAACTGAAGTGACAGGGATTGCGTGATCATGTGCATATTTCAGAGGTTCCTCTTCTACTTCGTTATCAAATGCTGCTTTTATCATATGACATTGGGTACGAGATGTGAGTTGAGTTTGACTAATAAAATTGCTAATGGCATCATCTTCTGTTTGGTCTTTGAACTCTAGTGCTTCTTGTATAGTTAATGGAGATCTAATGTTGTCAGTAAGATATGATACAGGGTGCCTATTAGTTTTAACTATTGTGATGCTTGGCTGCGCTGGGGTATATAGTACTAAATTCTTGATATCCGCCCCCTTGGTTATGATCATGTTCCCTTGCCAACAGATGATATAGGCATCAGCGGTAGCGAGCCAAGGTCTTTCTAAGATCAATGGATGTCCATCAAGTCGGGTTTTAGGGTTTATTATCATAAAATCAGTTGGGTATTCCCAGGAGTCAAACGAAACCATGACATCATGCAGTATGCCTTTCGGCCTAACCACAGACCGATCAGCCAATTCTAGCAGAGTTGAAGTGGGTTCTGCAGATGTAATACCTATCTTTTGGCAAGTAGTGGTTGTCAATATATTGATTGCAGCTCCAAAATCAACTAAGGCATTGGTTAAGGTTTGACCATAAATTTGAATAGTTAATATTGGGTTTCCTGGGTCTTCATATTTAATAGGTGTTTCCTTTCCTGATAATAAGTCAGATAAGGTACCGACTACTTGAACTCTTGGATTATTTATTATATTCCTTCTCGGTCTTTTTATGCACAATTCTTTAATAGTTTTTGCGTATATTGGGATGTCTTGAATGGCCTGAAGGAATGGAATCTTTATGTACAAGTTTTGTAATTCTCCCAGAATGTCGAAATTAGGTTGCTGTATGGGTCGAGGTATAACTAAACGTTCTGGGAACGTGGGAGAGGATGTAGTTGCTTGATTCTGAGTTTGTTGTCTATTTACATCCTCTTCTTGTGACAGATGTTCTATAGGTAACTGATCTTCAATCTAAACTGTTTTATTTTCCTCTGTTTGGATAATACGCCCAGATCTTAGCTGAAGATCATTGCACTCCCTCAGATCGGGTCCTTCTTCTGGTGTTTCTAAAATTTGGAGTGCTTGGACCGGTCTGTTATTTGGATTGGGATTGGGCTGGGCTGGGAGTTGAGGTCTCAGATTATATTGGGGGTTTTGTTGTAACACTGGCAGTGTAGGTTGAGGGAAAGGAATATTTCCTACTGGCTACTGTGTTGGTCTCTGCCAGTTAATCTGCCAGACTGAACCTTGTGAAGTGGGGGGAGTCCATTATGGTGGGTATGGGTTGTTTCGCCAGTATGGTGGGGGATAAAGAGGATTCGACCAACCAGATTGGTTTATCTGATTTAGCCATGGGTTTGCAGAAGGATACGACTGCGATGACCAGTTTGGAAATGGGGGCTGAAACTGACTTTGCCATGTATTACACTATTGAGTATTGTACTGCGGATACTGAAAAGAAGAAGCTGGGTCTGAAAACATACCAATTTGTCGCGGTTGCCACTGACGACGCTGGTTGAGTAGATATACTGCCTCTGGTTCTTCTTCCGCTTCCTTATATACCGCTTTCATTCCAGGTAATGAGGGACAACTTTCTGTAGAGTGATCCTTTGTATAGATAGCGCATGTCTGGATTGTATCTAGTGGACACTCCTTATGGCTATGCTTCTTCCTGCACCTGGGGAAGAAGATTGCCAAATTCTGTTCTGCCTCCATTTGTTTCTGCTTAGCCTGCAAAATGTCCAATTGTGTAGTCAGTGTTCCTAGTATATCAGTTTTAAAATTTTCATATAAATTTCCAATTTCCACACACGTTACTCCTTCTGATGAAATTTTGTTTTCTCTTGCAAACTGATCATGTTCTGCTAGTTTGAATCGTGTACTGCCTCTCGAACTCCTGGTACATAGATCAATTATGTCAACAAAACTTTCCTGATAAATATCCACTTTCCCCATAATGTTTAATGTTTCAATCCATTGTTCTTTCATGCCCCTTATTAATGTTGTTTTTAACAAATTATCAGGCAAAGGTAGCGATGCATAGGGAGATATTTGATGATTATACTGGAAACGTTCCACATATTCTTCTAATGTTTCGTTTGGTCTAGCTATCATCTGAAATATTTCATCTTTTAGTTCTCTAGACCTGCAGTAGTCTTGATATTTTTTTATAAGGGATTCTTTCATTTGTTCCTAGTTATTTATAACCCCACTACCTAATCCCATAAACCATCTTAGAGCAGCCCCTTTCAGAGTAGAGGGGAAAAATTTTAGTTTCTGGGGGTCAGTGGTGTAATCATATCCCCTGCATAGTACATCAAATTCAAATAAAAATGCATCCGGGTCCTCTGATGTAAGTCCATGAAATGTAGGGATGTGTTGAAGGGGGATTGCTTTCATAGGGTCATTTGCTGCGGAATCCACTATGGGGTATTGTAATGTAGAGGTTTGGGTGTTTGGCGGATTTTGAGCCATCGGGTCAAATATATGCCAATAACCTTCCGGAATATCTAAGAGGGTATTCCTTGGTTGAGGAGGAATGTCTTTAACATGAACAATTTTAATAGCACTTCCTCTATCTGGGATTTCTATCTGAGGGGATTGGGTCTCTTCAATAATAATTTTTACCGCACTCCCTTTGTCTGGGCTATTCAATGGCTGAGTTATCCTAGGAGGAGATCTTGGCTCCCCAGTTTCCCCAGTTTCCCCTTCTCCTTCACAAAAATTACTGAGATTCCCTTCTTACAGTTGTTCTGGAATAGAATTTTCAATTTCTTGAAAGTCTTGTTCGTCAGTTTGACTATGCACCTCAGCAAAGGCTACATATGGTGAACCTGTGGCCTGAAGGGAACTAGTAGGCTGTTTGGAAGTAACTTTCCTGGGTCCCACTGAAGGCTGAGATTCGACTTTCCTATAGATTTCGTCTATGAATGTTGATCGACCAAGGGTCACCAGCCCCTTAGCTTTTTCTGGCTTTGGTAAAGGTTTGGGATTTTTCTCCGTCTTTTTCTGCTTAGTCATGCACTCAATTTAACTACTAAATCTTAAGCAGATAGCAGCAAATCTGCAGGAAAGCGGGCAAAGGAGCAGGGCTTTTACATGCTCCGCACGTAGGTTCTTACCTTCCGTTTTCAAAACCCAATTCTTCCCTAGCAGGTTCGTACACTACCCTGAAAAAGACAAATGGCTACACTCTTTCCCCGGCAACGGCGTCAAAATGTAGAGCTATAAAAAGGGTCTCTTTCACCTCTAGTTACCTCACATTAATATGTCAATCCGGGAATGTCTGGTTATTTCAAACAGTGTCTCAGTCTGAGGCTTAGCACTTGTTAGAGTAATGCTTGTAGTACAGTTGTTTAAAAGCTACGAAAGTAAATCATGCCTATCTACAACTTAGCTACTTCAGAAGACTAAATCACACCAAGCGTTGCATCAGCCAAAGGTTCGGTAGCAATAACCCATCCTTTTCATAACTGATGAGAACAGATCCGAGGTCTGGGAGCTAGGTAGCAGATGTTGGGGCTCACTATAGCCTGAGATCGTCCTTAATGAATATAAATGAAACGGCAAGTAAAGGAAATAACAATTAAATAGAACAGCACATCAGACAAGGGTTTAGTAGCAATAACCCATCCCTTTCATAGCTTATGGGAGCAGATCAGAGGTCTGGGAGCCAAATAGCAGATGCTGATGCTCACTACAGCCTAAGACTGTCCTAAATAAAACAACAAATTAGCAATCTGGAAATGGAACAACAACTGAAATGGAACAGCAACTAAAATGGAACAGCAAATAAATGGAACAGCAAATAAAATGGAACAACAAATAAATGGAACAACAAATAAAATGGAACAACAACTAAATGGAACAGCAATTCAGAAATGGAACAGCAGTCGAAATAAGCAGTAACCAAGTTCATCAAGTTGTAACTCTATTTAATCACTCCAATCAAAACATCAATCATTCAGTCTTAAGAGATGTACACACACTATGGAACAACACTACCGATTACAACCCTAGAAACACAACGTGCTTAATCTGCTTCTGTTATTGATCTAAATAAACGCATACGATTGTATCTCAAGATGAAAACAGCAACATTGAATAATCATATGAAATCAGACTCTTTCAAGATCATTGTTATAATGCTAAAGCACAATCGCAATGAACTCTGTAATGGAGTGACAATATCCTGTAGAGATTAATCAATACTTAATGGATTGGTAACATGATATAGTGTCAATATAAGACTTTAGTTTGCAGGAACATTAAACAAGTTAAACATAACAGAGCATGTAATATAACATTCATAAAACACAACAGGTTACCAGATTACGCCTATGAACAAAGCACACAGAAACCACGCGTAATGGTACAAGAGCAAGTGTCCTCCAGGGCCGGGCCCTTAGCCTCCAGGGGTACACCGCTTAAGATTGATCCAGGCTCAGAGATAAAAGAGTAACCAAGTCTGTATTAAGGCATGAAATAAAATTACAGGAATTCAAGTCTTCAATAGAACATAAAGATCATAGTCCTGATCTTCCTTAAAAGAAATTACATAAATAGTCCTCTCTCTAGCCAACAGTGCTATCCCTTTTATAAGGAAGATGGCGGAGATATCTAGATACAGAAAATAGATAAAATAGCGATCCCTCAGGATATTAGATCCTGAGGGATTCACAGATTTGTTAATCCTGCGGTCTCCCGTCAAAGGGACACCAGTTATCTCATCCCTGTCTTTTTCCTTGGAATGGCCACCTTCCGTTTTTCCTCCCTCCTGCACATAGGAATGACAATTATCAATGTTTCCTATTAATCTCTCGTGTTTCTTTATAAATCTTCATCATTATCTAAGTTTCTAATGCAAAAGGCTTTTAACTTCTCGTGAAAAGATACTAAAATAACCATCAGAACATACCTTCCTTGATACTCCACAGTGGGAGCCCGATCATGTTGGTACAGAAGAAGGATGGGACTTGAAGACTCTGTATTGACTATCAGACAATGAACAAGATCATTGTCCATAATAGGTACCCGATCCCACGGATTGATGACATCTTGGACCAACTGAAGGGGGGAAAATATTTTAGCAAGATCGATTTGAAGTTAGGATATCACTAGGTATCAATCGAACCCTCCGATGTGTGGAAGACTGCCTTCAAAGCCAAGAAGGGCCTTTTCGAATGGTTGGTTATGCCTTTTGGATTGACGAATGCTCCTGTAACCTTCATGAGGCTAATGGATGACATCTTGCAGCCATTCACCAATTCATTTGTAATGGTATATTTGAATGACAGCTTGATCTTTAGCCAAAGTTGTGAAGAGCACCTCCACCACATCCGACAGGTTCTCCAAACACTGCGACAACACAAATTATGTGCCAATTTGGAGAAATGCACTTTTGGCATGACCTAGGTTCAGTATCTGGGATACATTATTGATGAACAAGGGGTGCATGTGGATCTTGCCAAGATCCAAGTCATTTTGGATTGGCCATCTCCAACCACTCCGACAAAGCTTCACAGTTATCTAGGTCTTTCCATCTTCTACCACAGGTTTGTGTTGGGATTTTGTCATATCACTTGGCCTTTGAGTCAAGTCACCAAGGGAGGAGTGAAAGCAAAATTGTTTTGGTCTAAATCTCTACAGAAGTGTTGGGTTGTGTTATATTCTTTCCACGACTAGCCTACATAGTTATCCGCTCCCCCATTCGTTGCGCCGATTGTGTAGTGGGGGGATCACAGGCAGTTTGAAGCATACCCGTAACCCCACTTTTTGGGGTTCGGGGCAGCGCCCCGAAAAATTTCGGTTTTGGACCCTATGTCAGGATGGACGGACCCACCTATGGTTTTGTGCATGATTTTCTCACATGTTTTGGGACGCGAGGGTTTTCGATTCATGGTATTGGACGCGATGGTTTTCAGTCCATGGTATTAGATGCTTCGGCATGTATAAATATGTATTATAACATTGAAAGGAACATAATGAAAAATCAAGTTGGTAGTCCTAGTTTTAAGATCCAGGGGAAAATCTCTCCATATATGTGTCTTATGTGTTATGCTATTGCATTGTTTATTTTATGTGTTTTAGAATTCGTATGCAGGTAATTTATGTACAGGGTTAAAACCTACATTTGGTATCAGAGCAGTTTTGGCTTCAAGGGGACGCCTTTGTTGCTGAAGGGTTTCGCTCAGGCCTGTGGTAGACTCTGTTCAATGGGAGATCTGCGAGATCGATTCTAGTGGTGAAAGAAGATGGCGAGCAGTGGAAAGATAGAGATCGAGAAATTTAATGGTCAGAGTTTTGAGTTGGGGAAACTCAAGATGGAGGATCTGTTGGTGGATAAAGATCAGTGGATTGCGGTAGATCCAGGTACTAAACCAACGGGAGTGTCCGATGAAGAATGAAAGAAGTTGGATCGGAAGGAAAAGAGCACAATACGATTGTGTGACTCAGATTCAGTATTGTTGAATGTATAAGGGGAAGCTACGACAAAGGCTTTGTGGGACAAGTTAGGGACTTTGTACCAATCTAAGTCTTTAGTGAATAAACTGTTCCTACGAAAAAACTTGTATAACCTGAGGATGAAAGATGGAGACTCGGTGACAGAGCATGTGAACACATTTAATACTGTGGTAAGTCAGTTAGCATCTGTTGATATTAAAATTTCAGATGAAGATAAGTGCATTAGTTTTTTGTGTTCTCTACTAGATTCGTGGGATAGTCTGATTATTGCAAAAAGGTAGCAATGCAACTGCCTTGCAGTTTGATGAAATAGTCACAGCCTTGCTGACAGAGGAGATGAGACAGAAAAATATGGAGAGCCAAAATGGTGATTCCTTATCTGTACGAGGATGGTTCCAGAACATAAATAAAATAATCTATTGAGTGGGAGATCTAAATCTAGAGGGAGATCTAAATCTCCAGGAAAACATGTAAAGGTGGTGTGCTGGAAATGCGGAAAAGAAGGGCACTACAAGAGGGACTGTAAATCTAAAGCTCATGATAAAGGAAAGGGATCTAATGATGCTCATTCTGCAGAGGCGAAAACCACCTTAGATGAAGGTGGGGATGTGTACTTGGCTTCTTCAAGTACACATGTAGATCATGAGGCATGGTTAATTGACTCAAGTGCATCCTTTCACTTCACTCCCCATAGAGAGTGGTTCTATGAGTATGACAAATATGATGGTGGTGATGTCTTCTTAGGGGATGATAGCAAGGCTAGAAATGTTGGTCGTGGAAAAGTAAAGTTGAAGCTGTAAGGTGGAAGGATTAGAACACTTTTGGTTGTTCTGCATATTCCTGCATTCGCCAAAAATATAATTTTGTTATGCAAGTTGGATGATGCAGGTGAGTGTTCAAGAAGGATACTTGCAAGATGGTTTGGGGAGCAATAGTATTGATGCGGTGAGTTTGGATTGGAACTCTATACAAGCTGTAAGGTAGCATGGTTGTTGATGGGTGCAACAGCTCTGTGGTTCCTGAAAGTGGAGCAGAAAATCTAGTGGTCTCTGGAGAGAAGACCATGTTGTGGCATCAAAGGCTTGGACATATTGGAGAGAAGGGCATTTAAATACTTCATGGTAAAGGTATGGTAGAACATATGAGTAATAGCTCTCTGGATTTTGATTTCTGTGAAAATTGTGTATATGGGAAGCAGAATCAGGTGAGCTTCCCCTCTGGTAGTAAGAGGGCGAAACAGATATTAGAGGTTGTGCATAGTGATGTGTTTGTACCTATGAAGGTTCCATCACTAGGTAAGTCTGTGTACTATGTATCATTTATAGATGATTTCTCAAGGAATACATGGATATATTTCCTTAAGAAGAAATCTGAAGTCTTTGACAAGTTTAAAGAATTTAAGGCTCTTGTGGAAAATCAGATAAAGAAGAAGATAAACGTGCTGAGGACAGATAATGGTGGAGAATTTTGCAGCAAGGAATTTGAAGAATTCCATAAGAAGTGTGGTATAACATGATAGAAGACTGCTCCATATACACCTCGGCAAAATGGAGTTGTAGAAAGAATGAACAATATGTTGATGGAAAGGGCAAGAAGCATGCTCAGTGGTTTCGGGTTAGGACAGGAATTCTGGGCAGAGGCGGTGGATACTGCATGTTACCTAGTAAATAGGTCACCTTCATCAGTGTTAGAGTATAAGACTCCACAAGAGGTATGGACTAGTAAGAAACCCTCTCTTTTACATCTGAGGGTATTTGGATGTGATGCATATGTACATGTTCCAAAGGAGAAACAAATCAAGTTGGATAGTAAATCTAAAAAGTGTATCTTTATTGGGTATAAGGATGGTTTAAAGGGTTATAAGCTTTGGAACCCAGTATCAAGGAAGGTTGTGTACAATAGAGATGTTGTATTTAGAGAGGTAAAAGATGTTATTAAACATGAGTCCAACCAAAAGAACCTAAGAAGGTAGAGTTTGAGCTAAAGGAGGAAGAATCAAACTCTACAGCAGAGGAGGAATCAGAAGATGAAGAGCCACAAAACTCCGGGTGTGAGAAGATCAGTTCGAGAAAGAAGGTAGCCAGAAAGGTATAGTCCATCTGCTTTCTGTTCAAATTTTGCTTTATCTATTACTGACAATGATCCCAGAACTGTGAAGGAATCAGTAGATTCAGAGGATGGAAAACTCTGAAAAGAGGCCATAGTTGATGAAATGGCATCTTTGCACAAAAATGAGGCTTGGGATCTGGTGGACGCAAACCCATTGGTAGCAAATGGATGTTCAAGAAAAAGACAAATGCAGAAGAAAAGGTGGAGAAATACAAAGTTCGGTTGGTAGCAAAAGGTTATTCCCAAGTGTCAGGAATTGATTTTGGTGATATTTTTTCTCCTGTTACCAAGGTAACTTCTATTAGATTACTTTTACCTGTTGTTTCTGCTTTTGATTTTGAGGTAGAACAGACAGATGTGAAGACAACATTTCTTCACGGGGATCTGGAAGAGGAAATATACATGAAGAAACCTGAAGGCTTTGCGGTGAAGCATAAGAAAGCACTAGTATGCAAGTTAAAGAAGTCTCTGTATGGATTAAAATAGTCACCAAGGATGTGGTACCAAAAATTTGATACATTTATACGGAGACTTGGCTTCACCAGAAGAAAAGCAGATCATTGTGTATATTTTAAATTAATTGGTGAGCATTTTATTTATATGGTCTTGTATGTGGATGATATGTTGCTGGTTGGAAATGACAAAGAAATTATCCACGATTTGAAGACCCAATTGTCCTCCAAATTTGACATGAAAGATCTTGGTGCTGCAAACTATATTTTGGGCATGGAAATTAAAGGAGATCGGGCAAAGAGGAAGCTCTGGTTAAACCAGAGGAAGTATGTCGAGACAATACTACAGAGGTTTAATATGTAGGATAGTAAACCGGTGAAGGTTCCTATTCCTGTAGGTGTGAGGTTATTTGTTGAACAGTGTCCCAAGGCACAAAAAGAAAAAGAGGACATGTCCCATGTTCCATTTGCAAGTGCAGTCGATAGCCTGATGTATGCAATGGTATGTACTAAACTAGACATTGCACATGTAGTGGGAGTATTGAGCAGGTTTATGTCAAAACCAGGAAAGGAGCATTGGACAGCAGTGAAGCGGGTTTTCAGGTATTTGTGTGGCACCAGTGATTATGGTTTGTGCTACCAAAGAAGACCAGGATTGGACAAAGTGTTGGATATTCATGGCTTTGTTGATGTAGACTGGGCTGGAGATCTGGATCAAAGAAGATCTACAAGTGGGTATGTGTTTAACCTATTCAAAGGTGCAGTCAGTTGGATGAGTAAGAAACAATCTGTAGTGGCACTATCAACTACAGAGGCAGAATACATGGTAGCCACTGATGCAAGCAAGGAAGCAGTTTGGTTGCAGAGATTGTGTTCAAGTATGGGGTTAGTACAGGAAGCTATAAGGATAGACTGTGATAGCCAAAGTGCATTTTTTTTGGCAAAGAACCCTGCATATCATTCAAAGACAAAGCACATTGATTTTTAGTATCACTTTGTGAGGGATATGATAGAAGACAAAAAGGTGTTGTAGGTAAAGGTGGACACTTTGAAGAATATTGCAGATACATTGACAAAATCTGTGAGCTCTGAGAAGTTCTCTTGGTGTAGAGAAACAATGGGCATTTCATGTATGGAAAAATGACTAAGCTCTCTTGTGGCCCCCTGTGGAAAGAAAAAAACAAGTGGGAGAATGTTGGGTTGTGTTATATTCTTTCCACGACTAGCCCACATAGTTAGCCAGGGGGTTAGACGGGGGGCAGAGCCCCCCTTCTTTGCACCGATTGTGTAGCGGGGGGGGAGTCACAGGGGGTTTGAGGCATACCCGTAACCCCACTTTATGGGGTCCAGGGTTGCACCCCAGAAAATTTTGGTTTTGGACCCTATGTTAGGATGGCCAGATCCACCTATGGTTTTGTGCATGATTTTCGCACATGTTTTTGGACGCGATGGTTTTCGGTCCATGGTATTGGATTCTTCGGCATGTATAAATATGTATTATAACATTGAAAGGAACATAATGAAAAATCAAGCTAGTAGTCCTGGTTTTGGGATCCAGGGGAAAATCTCTGTGTATGTGTTTTATGTGTTATGCTCTCGCATTGTTTATTTTATGTGTTTTAGAATTCGTGTGCAGGTAATTTCTGTACGGGGTTAAAACCTGTAAGAAGGCATTCATAAAGTTGAATGATCGCCTCTACTTGGCACCAGTGCTCTCAATACCATACTTGCAACAACCATTTGAGGTCGAGACATATGCCTTTGACTATGTTATTGGGGCGGTGCTTACTCAACACAAGAATCCAGTTGCATATCACAATGAGACACTTCAGACACAGTCCGAAAGTATCCCACTAATGACGAAGAGATGTATTCCATTATGCAGGCCTACTAACAATGGAAGCATTACATTTTGGGGAAGGAAACGGTCATCCACACAGACCACCAACCCCTGCAGTTCATACAAACCCAATGGAAATTGTAGAATGATCACCATCAGAAGTGGTCCACATACTTGCAACAATTCCATTTGAATATTAAGTATAAGAAGGGCAGCACCAACAAGGTTGCAGATTGCCTCAGTCGACCACCGATCATGGAGTTAACCATCGTGCTCAACTCTTGTGCTCACGAGACTTCTGATTGGCCACTTCTCTACAAAAGCAACCCAGAATTCAGCCACACATACCAGACACTCTTGGAGGGTCAACATGTTCTAGATTTTCACCTCCAGGATGCCCTGCTATGCCATATGGGTCATGTTTGTGTTCTTTCAAGCAAGTGTTCCAAGATGATTTAGGAAGCACACTACATTCAAGCTACCGGGCATTTCGGGGTCGAGAAAATGGTGGTAGTACTATAGAAGTATTTCTATTGGCCGAATCTTCGACAAGATGTCGAGAAGTATATCAAATCATGCAATGCTTGCGCCATTGCCAAACTGCCCATCAAGAAGCAAGGCCTCTATACCTCGCTACCTACCCATAGTCGACCTTGGGAATCCATCTCTATGGATTACATGTCAGGCCTTCCTTCCATTAAGCATGGAAATGACTGTGTTTTTGTGGTCGTCGAAAGGTTCTTGAATATGGCCATTATAGCGGCCTGTAAGAAGAATATCACAGTAGAAGCCACTACTAAACTCTTCTTTGAACAAGTGTAAGTACACTTTGGGATCCCATAGTCGATCATCTCAGATCAGGACATCAGGTTCCTTAGTACATTTTGGTCTAGTATTTGCTCGATGCTAGACACCAAACTCACTAAGTCCACAACCTTCCATCCTCAAACTAATGTCCACATAGAGGTTATCAATAGAATGATGGTACACATTCAGCACATGTACAACTCAAAGCATCCACGCACATGGGATGAGAGCCTCCACTATGTTCAGTACAGCTACAACTGGGCTCTCCACATCTCGACTAGCCACAACCCTTTTCAGGTGGGCTTGGGATTCCAACCACTATGCCCCATTGATGTGGCCATGCCATTTGCAGCTACTCGCGCAAATTCGGCTCATGTCTAGTCTGAAAAAGATAAGGCAAACAACTTCATTGAGCACATCCAACATGTTCACCAGCAAGTCCATGACATTATGGAGAAATCAAATGCCAAGTACAAGCAGCGACATGATCAACAAGTTTCAGGTGGGTGACAAAGTCTGGTTGCATTTACAAAAAGAACGCCTTACTGGAGCCTATCAATAACTCAAACCACTACAATATGGTCCCTGTGCCATTACCAAGGTTGTGGGAGACAATGCATTTGAGCTCATCATTCTCCCATTCCTTGGCCTGCACCCAATGTTCAATGTGGACCACCTTCGACCATACTTTCCACCATTACTAGACACATCCGACATTGCAAAACAACTCACACCCACAGAGTTAAGTCCATATTTCATGGAACAAGCTACAACGCATCAAACCATGGACACACAGATCAAGCACATTCACCAGCAGAATATCCAACTGTATTGAGTTGTCAAAGTAGGCCAACTCCTTTACCAGGGCAAGTGGCTTACGAGGGACCAAGTTCAGCAGAAGTTTCCTCATCTCATGGAGGAACTCAAGGCAATGGGGACCATTCTTCCAAAGGGGGGAGGAATGATCCAATGGATATTGGTGGCCACCCACCAAGTCCACATGGACCCCCACCATTGTTTCGTTCAACTTTTTAATTTCCTTAATTATAGCATAATTTACAATTTTTAGTAGTTTTTCGGGTCTTAAACTTCTGGAGCCGTTTTGATGCCCTAAATGACGTTTTTTGGAAACAATGGGAGCAAAATGGTTTCATCGATCGTTGTTTCTCTTCCCAAAGTTTTAGTTCTTAGATATATCCTTCTAATGAGATATTATGTGTGTCAAACAGAGATCGTATGCCAAAGTTACAACCCTGGGAAGTTGATGTACCAATTTACCCAAACGACACCCACAGTTTGGTGTTTCATCTTCTAGTGTTATGTTTTTGGATGTTTAGGGTTTTCCATTGTTTCTCAACAATAAATAGGCCTTCGCGCCTCATTGTAATACAGTTTAGAGGCATGTAGCTGCCACATCTCTTCTCAGAGATTAGCTACCATCGCCCTAGCTGGTTTATTTCCATTTTTTTCTGTAAGCATATTTCAGTATTTTACATTAATGAAATGAAGTAATATTTCCACTGCATCTCTTTGTTTATGGTTATTTCTATAGTTTGTTGCATTCCTATTTAAATCCAAATCAGTGGAATCAGAGCGGTCTACTTTTTTTTGTTTTTCTTTGCATATCCCAAACAAGGTCGGGATATAAGGAGTTAGGGCTTGAACTAGTTAAGCCTTTGCAAGACCAGCCTTGCAAATCCCGACGACCTCCCATGGTGGATGAAAAGAAAGACGAGGGGGCAAGAGATTCTATCAAAATCTTTCTTGAAGAAGCCCTTGAGCGACAAAGGAACACAATGATGGACATCTTTGCTCAAATCCTTCAGCGGCTTTGCAAGGGCGACGCATCGGCTTCTAGCAGCTACTATGGAAATGCCACACCATTTAAGGTACAAGTTAATTTTGAAATCGCCATATTCAAGGGTCAGATAGATGCGGATGTCATCGATAAATGGTTAAATATGCTAGAGGGTTATTCTTCTGTTCATGATTTTTCTAGTCGGGAAAATATTATTTTCTCTCTTCTCAAAGAAGCCCCCACGTGAAGAACTGGTGGGAAACTTACGATGAGTAGAAGGATGAAAATATAGACTCACTATTTTCAGCCACACCCACCTGGAATTCATTCAGGGATACCATCAAGGAGCAGTACTACCCTGTCAGAAGCTATGAGGATAAATACATAAAAAGGACCACACTGCAGTAGGGAAGGGACCAAGACGTGCTGGAGTTTACCAATATTTTCCATACCCTTCGCAAAAAGTTGGGTATCAGGGATTCGGAGCAGCATTTGGTACTCAAATACCACGGCTGCCTACACAAGTACATCCAGGAACAAATAGAATTCCTGAACATCTCCTCGCTTGGCATGGCATACCGATATGCCATCAAGGTCAAGCAAAAGTTTAAATAGAAGAAGCGAGACTTTGGATCTATGACCAAAGCAAGGGAAATGTGCCCCCAAACCGCAGAACAAAGGACAAAGCCAAGGCAGGGCTACCCAAGACAACCCTCCAAAACTGTAAGCAAAGAACAGTGTTGCGAAGCTGAAAAAGGACATGGGAAAGTGGTGTGATTTCCATAAGAGCTCTACTCACAACACAAGTGAGTGTTGGGCCAAGCAATCGCTAGTGGCCGAGCTAAAGGTTTCAGAATCAAATGCATGTTTCGACTCTGAGTTAGAACCTGACAAGGGGAATGACAAAAGGAAGAAAATTATCAATGTGAAGCCCAACACCACCGTTGCCACCACGAAGATCTAGAAGGAGGAACCTGAAGGTCCAGAGGAGGAGGAGCATCTCTTCCACTCCCAGATGTGGGTAAAGGGCTCCCCGCTACAGTTCATTGTGGACAGTGGGAGCCAAAAGAACCTCATTTCGGCAGAGTTCGTGAAGCGGCTGGGCTTACTGACCACGACACATCCACATCCATACACTATCGGGTGGCTTCACCAAGGACAGGATCTTCACGTGAGCCAGCAGTGTCGCCTTCCATACAACATCAACCCCTTCATGGATGAGGTATTGTGTGACATTGCTCACCTTGAAGTTTGTGATGTTTTATTAGGGCAACCATACTTATGGAAGTGACATATTGTGTATGAATCAAGGCCCTATGCTGTTATTGTTACTTTGGGAAATAAGTTGTACAGGATACCGGAGGTAGCACTGCCTACCTCCATCCTTTTGGTTACTACAAAACAATGCAGTAAGCTCATTTCCAAAATTGGGAAATCTGTTTTCCTAATGATACTCCCTCAAGGAAAGAATAATTTGGTGGCCAAAACCTCCTGACAAGGCCCCTTCGCACGACAACTACAGATAGACAAGGTCGTGGAGGAGTACGATGACATCTTCACCTCCCCTGTAGGGGTTCCTCTGCACTGTCAGGTCAAGCACTCCATCGATCTAACCCCAGGTGCATCGCTGCCTAGTGGACCAATCTATTGGCGCTTCGTTCTAGAGAATGATTAAATCAAGAGGCAGATTCAGGAGTTGCTACAGAAAGGTCACATTTGTCTAAGTTCATTGCCCTATGAGAGACCGATCATGTTGGTATAGAAGAAGGATGGGACTTGGAGACTTTGTATTGACTATGAGGCGCTGAACAAGATCACTGTCTGTAATAGGTACCCGATCCCACGGATTGATGACCTCCTGGAGCAACTGTGGGGGGGAAAATATTTCAGCAAGATCGGTTTGAAGTTAGGATATCACCAGGTACCAATCTAACCCTCTGATGTGTGGAAGACTGCCTTCAAAGCCAAGGAGGGCCTTTTCAAATGGTTGGTTTTGCCTTTCACATTGATGAATGCTCCTGTAACCTTCATGGGGCTAATGGATGACATCTTGTGGCCATTCACCAACTCATTTGTAATGGTATACTTGGATGACATCTTAATCTTAAGCTAGAGTTGGGAAGAGCACCTCCACCACATCTGACAGGTTCTCCAAACACTGCGGCAACACAAGTAATGTGCCAATTTGGAGAAATACACTTTTGGCATGACCCTGGTTCAGTATTTGGGATACATTATTGATGAACATGGGGTGCATGTGGATCCAGCCAAGATCCAAGTCATTTGGGAGTCAAGTCACCAAGGGAGGAGTGAAAACCAAATTCTTTTGGTTTGAATCTCAACAGAAGGCATTCACAGAGTTGAAAGATCGCCTCTACTCGGCACTAGTGCTACTAGACTTGCAACAACCATTTGAGGTCGAGACATATCCCTCTGAATATGCTATTGGGGAAGTCCTTACTCAACACGGGCATCCAGTGGCATATCATAGTAAGACACTTTCAGACACAGTCTGGAAGTATCCCACTTATGAAAAAGAGATGTATTCCATTGTGCAAGCCTGCTAACAATGGAAGCATTACATTTTGGGGAAGGAAATGGTCATCCACATAGACCACTGACCCATGCAGTTCATACAGACCTAAGGGAAATTGCAAAATGATTGCCATCAGAAGTGGTCCACATACCTGTAACAGTTCCATTTGAATATCAAGTATGAGAAGGGCAGCACCAATAAGGTTGCAGATTTCCTCAGTCGACCACTGATCATGGCATTAACCACTGTGCTCAACTCTTGTGGGCATGAGACTTATGATTAGCTACTTCTCTACAAAAGCGACCCAGAATTCGGACACACATACCAGACACTCTTGGAGGGTCAGCATGTTCCATATTTTCACCTCCAGGATGCCCTGTTATGCCACCTAGGTCATGTTTGTGTTCCTTCAAGCAAGCGTGCCAAGATGATTTGGGAAGCACACTATAGTTGAGCTATTAGGCATTTTGGGGTCGAGAAAATGGTGGTAGTACTGCAAAAGTATTTATATTGGCCAAATCTTCGAGAAGATGTTGGGAAGTACATCAAATCATGCATTGCCTACACCATTGCCAAACTGACCATCAAGAAGCAAAGCCGTTATACCCTATTGTAATAACCGAAAGAACTTAAATACAGAAACAGTAAAAGATTTAAAGTATGTACCTACCTGAACTGCTACTTGAAACCTGAAGATGTTCGTGGCTACGTTGCTCCAATTACCGGGAGACCAATTCCACCCAGCCAGACTGAGCAGAGCCTTGCTGCTCAATCCAGTAAGCTTCTCAACAGAAGCTCACTGTCCCCCGTGCCCAGAACCTCAGAATACTTAAGCACTCTTCCAATGGCCGATGTTCTTCCCTTCTGAATTCTGAATTCCTCCTCCTGGTTTTCCTCCGATCTTTTCCTTCTAAAACTCCGCCTACCCCTATATGTAGCTCTCTGTGGCGGTGACCGCCCTGTTCACCAACGATTCCACCGTTTTCCCTCGTGGTGACAGCGATCTTTTATGAACATGAGTCACGATCCGTTATAGGTGGTGAAAAAATCCCCTGTTTTCTGAGATCATAAGGTATTTATAACTTTTTAGGATGACCATACATATTATTAACTTCATAATGTTTACATGTCCTTTATGATGTTTATATCTATACTTTTGTTTGATTTATATTGTTTTAATAATGAGATTATTTATAAATATAAAGTTTATTGATATTTGATTTAATATAAAGTTTATTTATAAATATAAAGTTTATTTATATTTGATTTAATATAAAGTTAGAACTTTATATTAATTAATTATTGATATTAATACTAAATATTTATTTTATTTTATTAATATGCTTTTTATGAATATTCTGGAGCATATTATATATATATATAGCACTTATAATCAATTTAGTATAAAAATACTAGTGCGGTGTATGCAACACATGCATATGTAGCTATCATATGCATGTACCGTATACCTGCTATTTATGTTTGCGTTCTTTGTATTATAGATGGGTCGTTACATACACTCCCCCTTCAAAAAACTTCGTCCCGAAGTTGGAGGTTTTTTTTTTTTTTTTTTTTTTTAATATCTTATCTGATTACTTATGATAGTAATTAGTAATTTAGTACCCCCTTCTTAGGTTTTAAAATTTTTATTAATATCAAGAGACTATAAAATTAGAGTTTTAGGTTTATGATTTTAATGGTCATGTCTTGCCCTATCCAGATTCCCAAACTATTCTAAAATCATCCTATCCTTCCTAATCTCTTCCGCTCCCATCCTATCTGTCCTCTACTGAAGTATGCCATGGCGTCAGTTTTACTGACCTAACCATTCATAAACTCTAAGGTGACAGCGTCGATTATACCGACCTGATTCCCAGTAGGCATCCGACAGTCATCATCACACGTCTAGGGGAGCGTGATTCGCACAGTCTTCCCATGACTCCAGGGTTCGGAGGATAAACGGTGGGCAACACCTCCACCCCTCCCAGTAGAATTAGGGCTAATACCCTATCATATAATCACTTTGAGCTTTAATTGTTTCTTTGAATTTGTCTTGGTTCTGACATTTTCACTTTCTACATTATTTTCTATTATAACATTTTTTTTTTCCATCGTAGGCTGCTTAATTAAACACTAAGGTAATATGGGTTTGCTCAATAAAAGGTTCTGTGAAAGTATGAAGTTTGAGCAATCAAACATGTTTTAAAGATGGAATAACAAACTGAAATCAGGATGAAAATCAGGACCAGAAAACACTCAATGAGATCTACAATCTATTTCTATAGTATTAAGCTAAAGGTCATAAACTGACATTAGTCTTCACATTAACTGAAAAAAATATAGACCTCACATCCCTCCCACACTGCAAAAATTTAGCGTCTTCCATCCATGTTTTGCAAGCCTTATATCCCAGTCAGAGCTTGTCATATGGAAAGACCCAATGTTTAAAATTTATATTAATTTATATTATATATATTTTATAATTAAATATTATATTAATAAATTTTATACATTTTTTTTAAAATATAAATTATGTTAATTTACAAGATATTATAACTTACGATTCATGGAAACAATAAATAATAAAATAACATTTACTTTGTTTCATAATTGTAAGTTGTAACCTAAGCCTGAAACCCATAACCTGGATCTGTAACTCACTGGCGATTTTCGCCCGCAACACACATTCTTGCGATTTTATTTCTAACATTTAATCTGCTCGCCTGTAACCTCCTCTCCCAGGGCTTTTTCTATGCAAGTTAGCCTTGAACGTAATGGACTTCCAACGAAATCGATGCTACGTTGACCTTAAAATGCATCATAAAAATTGCCTTGCAAGTGATAAACCACGTCAAAGGCCCTTAGAATGCGTTGTATCGCTAGTTTGGGGACCAAGGTGATAAATTCATTTTGGCAAACAAATTTTTACGTTTTTTTTTTTTTTTTTTTTTTTTTTTTTTTTTTTTTTTTTTTTTTTGGTAGTTGTCACTTGGCCTCGCGGCTCGAACCTAACGAACTGGAACATGTTGCTTAACCTCGAACATGACAAACTGGAACGAATTTTTAAAGATTTTAAGGTTAGCCGAATTTCGAACCTCAAGGTTCAGATCCAACGAACCTTGTGACATAGTTATGAACCATGCCCTTGCTTCTCTTTTAAGCTCTGGGCACTTCGATGTCCGCTGCGATTCTCTCAGTATTAAAGTCACAAAATGCCAAAACCACCACAAAAAAAAGCGGTGAAAATGCCAATCTGCAATGGCCCCGGTATCGAAACGCTCAAAGGTTTTCAACAAGGCACCTGCCAGCTCGTCATCCGTCAAGCACTTGATCCGCTACGAATGAAACCACAGATCTATCCTTATCCAGCTGCAAACCCCAAGCAGCCAGATATTGCTGCAACATATATCCGCAACTATAAATGCAGCATTGCTTTGGCCCCCGAATTAAAGAAAATGCACACAACTACACCTTCCCTTAAAGCACAGGAGCGTCACAGGTCAACGGAAATCTTCAAGAATCATTTTCCTAAAAAAAAGCCTCGGATCATTAAATTAGAAGCCTCAGATCATTAAATCTTTCGCCGAATTAAGAAATTTGACGTCCTGGCGCTTAGTGAAATAAGCAAGCAGAGCTGTCAGAGCCGTTTTGGAATAACAAATGCAACTGACCGTGTGCACTGTTGTGCACTACAGTCCTCTGTTTTCTTTCACTTGCCATGCCCCAAATGAGTGCTTTGGATTTTAGGTACTCCATGAAATCTGATAATTTCATTTATGAATACTCGAGCTACGTCAACAACATCATAAGTGTCTCTTACGGGAATGAAATGGGCGCTTTTCGTTAACTTATCCACCACTACCAAAATGGCATTGTGTGTTTGGGAAGTAAGAGGTATTCTTGATAATAAAGATCTTCGGGATACCATTCTTGGGGAGGCCCACAGAGCAGTTTATTGTGCTCATCCTGGAGTAGGGAAAATGTATGCGGACACCAAGAAGCTCTTCGTTTGGTCAGGTATGAAGCGCAATATCACTCAATTTATTGCAAAATGTCTGGAATGTCAGCGAGTAAAGGCCGATCATTGTCACCCAGCGGGCCTCTTACAACCCCACGACATTCCTATGTCTAAATGGGAGACCATTCCTATGGACTTTATTACTGGACTACCTCTTACTTCCCAAAGACACAATGCCATTTTGGTAGTGGTGGATAAGTTAACGAAAAGCACCCATTTCATTCCTGTAAGAGACACTTATGATGTTGCTGACGTAGCTCGAGTATTCATAAATGAAATTATCAAATTTCATGGAGTACCTAAAAAGATTATATCCGATAGGGATTCTCGGTTCACTTCAAGGTTCTGGACTTGCATGCAAACAGCCTTAGGTACTCAGCTAAATTTAAGCACTGCTTACCATCCTGAGACTGACGGGCAGACTGAAAGAGTAAACCAAGTACTTGAAGACATGTTGCGAATGTATGTAATGGATCAGCAATCACACTGGGAAAAGTATCTACCCTTAGTGGAATTTGCATACAACAACAGTTACCACAGCTCGATTGGGATGCCTCCATTTGAAGCTTTATACGGCCGACCTTGCAGGACACCGTTAAGTTGGGACAGGTTAGAAGATCGAGTAATCATAGGACCTGAATTAATCCATGAAATGGAAGCGCAGGTAAGGCAAATTAGGCAACGATTAAAGGAAGCTCAGGATAGACAGAAGAGTTATGCTGACGCTCACCGAACTGATAGGAGGTATGAAGTAGGGGATCAGGTTTTCATCCGCATCAAGCCAAATAAAAGTACTATTCGATTCGGGAAAGGGACAAAGTTATCGCCCAGATTTATTGGGCCATTTAAAGTCGTGGAAAGAGTGGGACCTGTTGCCTATCGTCTTGCCCTGCCACCTCACCTGCATAAAATTCATAATGTATTTCATGTTTCTGTATTAAGACATTATATAGCTGATCTATCTCATAACCTTCAATGGAAGGAATTGTAGGTATCGGACGAGGGAGTAATATCGGTCGAACCTTTACGTATTTTGGAACGTAGGGTTCGACAGCTCAGGAACCGCCTGGTGGACCAAGTTAAGGTCCAATGGGACAAGTATAGTCCTAGATCCGCAACTTGGGAAAATACAGAGGACATATGTCAAAGATACCCTAGGCTATGTCAATTTTGAAGGATTTTAAACTATGTTTTGTGTATACTTTACTTCATTGCAATCAGAGAACCAAAACCATTTTGAATGATTATGATTAAACATAAGATTGTATGACATAATTTATGTTTAAATTTCTGCTGGTACGTGGATACCAAAACGATATATGTGGTTCATTTTCTTAAATTATAGTTGCCAAAGGAAAGTTAAGCGAGTTAAAGGGTTTTACTTCTAATGGAAATTTAGATGTTGTAACTTGTTTTATTTTTACATGTAAAAAATGATCAATAGAACTCGGGAAACAACTACATTTTTTTGAATTCAAAGGACATGCATAGAAAATGGTAAAATATGTTATATTGAATAATACATGGGTTGTTTGAATATGCTAATGCACATTTTCTGAATGCATGAGTGAGTGTATAATTGCAGGTAAAGTAAAGATGAATCGATTACTGGGAAACCACATGATGACAGAACCTCAGAACAATTAAAGCTCCAAGTGATTCTATGATAGGGTGTTCACCCTAAGTTCTACTAGGAGGGGTGGAGGTGTTGCCCACCGTTTATCCTCCAACCCTGGAGTCATGGGAGGACTGTGCGAGTCACATTCCCCTAGACGTGTGATGATGACTGCCGGATGCCTACTGGGAATCAGGTCGGTACAACTGATGCTGTCACCTTAGGGTTTATGCATGGTTGAGTCAGTAAAACTGACGTCATGGCATACTCCAGTAGAGGACGGATAGGATGGGAGCGGAAGAGATTAGGAAGGATAGGTTGATTTTAGAATAGCTTGGGAACTTGGAAGGAGCCGGAATTGTCCATTAAAACTCTAAGCCTAAACTCTAACTTCGGGACGAAGTTTTCCGAAGGGGGAGTGTATGTAACAACCCATTTACATATCCGTCTAAATTAAATGATATAAAATATAAATTAAATGGTATAAATTAATATAAGTTAAATAATATAAAGTAGTGTAAGTAAATGATATAAGTTAAATAATATAAAATAAATGCTATAAATTAATATAAAGTTTACACTTGAAAATGTATAAAGTTAAAGTTCATATAATAAATGGAAGTATATATTAAAGCAAATATAAGAAACATTCGGGTAACCTTTTGAAAAGATCATTCAACCCATAAATGAAACCCCTGCGCAGTCGACAACAGCC
Source organism: Pinus taeda (assembly GCA_000404065.3). Classification (NCBI taxonomy): domain Eukaryota; kingdom Viridiplantae; phylum Streptophyta; class Pinopsida; order Pinales; family Pinaceae; genus Pinus; species Pinus taeda. The sequence goes on from APFE030720191.1 coordinate 167,945, forward strand.
TCCGATCAATAAATATCTAAGGAAATGCATGTGGGAGGTGTCGAGAGCTACACAAGCGATGGGGGAGGCTGGGAGGCGGCCACCAAACCCCTTGGTATAGAACCACTGAGAGGGAGAGGAAGATCAAAAGAGGGACGGAAGCAGCTGAAATTGATCTGAGGTTCTGGGCACGGGGGCAGTAAGTGAAGCTTACTGAATTGGCTGGGAGGAATTGGTTTCCCAGTAATCGATTCAACTTCAGAGAACGAGAGAAAACAACAATTTACCAGTCAACAACAGTTCAGGTAAGTTCTTCATTATTTTACGGTTCTGCATATTTCAGTTTTCAGTGCGTGAAATTTTAAGTTTTTCAGTACCTAAGTGCATCCTACCCCTAGTCGATCTTGGGAATCCATCTCCATGGATTAGATGTCAGGCCTTCATTCCACTGAGCATGGAAACTAATGTGTTTTTGTGGTCATTGACAGGTTCTTTAAGATGGCCATTATAGTGGCCTACAAGAAGAATATCATAGCAAAAGCCACTGCTAAAGTATTCTCGGAATGAGTGTGGGTACACTTTGGGATCCCATAGTCTATCATCTTAGATCGGGACAACAGGTTCCTCAATAAATTTTGGTCCAGTCTCTGGTTGATGCTGGACACCAAACTCACTAAATCCACAACCTTCCATCCTCAAACTAATGGCTAGACAGAGGTTGTCAACAGGATGATCGTACACATTCTGCACATGTACAACTCAAATAATCCATGCACATGGGACGAGAGCCTCCCCTATGTTCAACATTGCTACAACTAGGCTCTCCACAGCTCGACTGGCCACAGCCCTTTTCAGGTGGGCTTGGGATTTCATCCACTATGCCCCATTGATGTGGTCATGCCATTTGCAGCTACTCACGTAGATTCGGCTCATGTCTAGTCCAAAACAGATAAGGCAAACAACATCATTGAGCACATCCAACATATTCGCCATCACTTCCATGACATTCAGGAGAAATCAAATTCCAAGTACAAGCAGTGACATGATCAACATTGGGCAAGGAAAATTTTAAGAACCACCCTAAATTTATGTATAATAAACGGGCTAATCCCCATGATACATAGGAAAAATGGGAGGCGATTTTATCAATAAGATAATATGTATATATAATGTTTTTGGCGAATCTCTCACCAGATTATATTATCTTGTACAGTGATGGAGAATCTTTCACTGAATTATAAAATCTTGTAAGATCTTGGCAAATATTTTACTGAATAATAAAACATTGTGAAGTCTTGGCGAATGTTTTTTGTTAAAGTATGAAACCATATATGATAATAAGAAAACATATTCATTAAACTGTAATATACTAACATACATGTTTGGAAAAAAGAAACATAATTTTCTCTTCCTACAAACAATGTTCCAAGTTTCAGTGGTCATGTTTGTCAAGGTTCTTACAATACACTCTTTCATATCCTTATATTAGTTTTGATAATATTCCACAACAAAGTTCTTGTAGGTGTTGATATTGACAATGAGTTCTGTTAAGGTAGGAGAGATTAATATTTTCTCTACAACTTTTTTCAAGATACCACCTTTTTCAAGTTATCAAATTTCTTTCTTATTCCATAGACTACAACTATGAGATAAAAAAAACACATCAATTTTGTTTACCCCAACATGCCAACAAGTAGCAAGCCCCAACTATATTATATAAGAAAGTATTGGTTATCCCAAAGGCTTGAAGGGGATGTAGTTGAAAGAAGTGACCACTGTGAGAATCCTTCCAATAATTAAATGAATATATAAATGTAGATTTATTATTATTTTAATTGGAAATCTTCAATTAAATAATAAAATTTAATTACATCTCTCCCAATTTAAATTGCTTATTAGCATAATTCACTACCCTTATAGGTCTCGCATTTTTTAACAGCGTTGTAACATGTAGATTAATTTCCTTTTTGGTGAACAATCTCCACCTTTTAGGAAAATATGGTGTAGTGGCTCCAACCCCTACAGATCATTAGGACAAACTAAGAATAGCACAGAAGATGAAAGGTTGTACAAACCAGCTTATTTTTCAAACAACTAATCCAACATCAATACCTAAACTTTTTCAAGAAGATATCATATTGACAATGTTTGAAAAATGGTGAGAAATCTTCTGTTAGGGTGATGTGGAAAAAGTGATAAGGTTTCATCGTTTTGAATTTTTTTGTTAAATCAGAAAAAAGTTAAAAACCAATATTAATGGAGATATTGGTATTTTTTACTAAATTTTATGAAGTGAATAAATGTAAATTTAACCATTCACCTTAATATGTTTTTACAATATAATTTCCTAAGTCTATTTAATATCTTCATTATCATAAAAACCAATCTATATCCATCTTAACTCCTCATCTACCACTCTCAGGGTATGCAATCTATTTATCCCTCTGAGCACTTGGTAGACCCAGAATTAAGATGGATCTAAGATAGAATTTTCCTTTTAAATAGTCTATGCTCACATGAATACCACGGTATTAGCTCACCTGAATACCATGGTATTACCATGGGTCAATACCATGGGTTATCATAAACCTGGAGCTTAAAAATTACTATTATTAATTTATAAAAATTAATAAAATTAATAATTGATTTTTATTTTAACCAAGTTAAAATGTTGAACATACATTAAAATACAAATCCATTTTTACTCTTGATCCACCAAGCTCCGAGAGGGATCAAATATTTTTTCACTCTATGCTAGTTTGCATATCACGATATTTGATCCCTCTCGGGGCTTAGTAGATCCAGAGTAAAGATGGATCTATGCTGGTTTAATTCCCCCATTTAAATAAACTACATTCCACGTGAATACCATGGGTCAATACCATGTGTCATTTTTATTTTTATTTTTATTAATACTAATATTAGGGTTAATAATGTTTTTTTCATGGTATTAGTAATAATCTAGCCCATGGTATTTGGCCTATAGTATTTTGCCCATAGGTTTCACCTAAATATAACACATTTTTTGAGTGTTCGTAAATATAAGGTGACTTATGGAGTAAATATGAAAAAATGTTTTATTTGTTTACCATACCTCTCGTTTATCTATATTTTTATTAATTTACCATACCTCTTTTACAAATATGGTATTTGGCCTGTAGGATTCACTTAAATAAAACCTCTTTTTTGAGCCTTCATAAATAGAAAGACAGTTATGGACTAAATATAGAAAGAGGTTTTATTTATTTACCATACATCTAGTTTATTTATGTTTTTATTTATTTACCATACCTTTTGAGTAAGTATAAAAAAAGTTCTATTTATTTACCATACCTTCACTTTATTTATATTTTTATTTGTTTACACCCTTACATGTATATAAGGTGACTTATGGAGTAAATATAAAAAATGTTTTATTTATTTACCATACCTCTCATTTATTTATATTTTTATTAATTTACCATACCTCTTTTATAAATATGGTATTAGGCCCATAGGATTCACTTAAATAAAACCTATTCTTGAAAATTAGGGTGAATGGAAGGTTGTAACTCCTAATTTCAAGGGCTAAATTTACCTTTTTTACCCTCTCCCTTAAAATAAGGTGGGCTATTTGAGGCGATTTGTAAAAATGTACTATGATAAAAAATATTCGCCCACTAAAAATTTAAAACCCCTTAATTTCGCCCCTAAAATTTTCCCTGACTTCAGGTGGGCGAAAAAGTCTAGTTGCATTTGCAAAAGGAACGCCTTAGCGGAGCCTATCAGGAACTCAGACCACTCCCATATGGTCCTTACACCATTACCAACGCTATGGGAGATAATGCATTGAGCTTAGCATTCCCCCATTCCTTGGCCTACACCCAGTGTTCAATGTGGACTGCCTTCGGCCATACTTTCCATGATTACTAAACACATCCGACATTGTAGAACAACTCACACCCACAAAGTTAAATCCAGATTGCATGGAACAAGCTACAACTAATCAAATCATGGACACACAGATCAAGCACATTCACCAGCAGAATATCCAACTCTATCAAGTTGTCAAAGCAGGCCAACTCCTTCACCAGGGCAAGTGGTTCATGAGGGACCAAGTTTAGCAGAAGTTTCCTCATCTCATGGAGGAACTCAATGTAATGGGGACCATTTCTTCCTAAGGGGGTAGGAATGATCCAGGTGGATATTTGTGGCCACCCACCAAGTCCACTTGGACTCCCACCATTGTTTCTTTCAACTTTTCGGTTTCCTTAATTGTAGCACAGTTTACTATTTTTAGCAGTTTTTCGGGTCCTAAACTTCCGGAGCCATTTTGAGGCCCTAAACGACGTTTTTTCGGAAAATTGGGAGTAAAATAGGAAAATAGATCAATGTTTCTCTTCGCAAAGTTGTAGTTCTTGGATAGATCTTTCTAACAAGATATTGTGCACGTCAAATGGAGATTGTATGCCAAAGTTATGACCCCGGGAAGTTGATGTATCAATGTTGGGCATGGGATTCCCCCCATAGCAGGTTTTGGGGCTCAAAGCCAAAGTTTTGGTCAAAGGTTTTGTAAGACTTCACGAATTGCGGGTGTGGAGTGCGAAGTAGAGGTTAAGTCATAGGGTTGTCCACCCTAAAGTAATGTAATGTAATGTAAAGTCATGTCAGCCTACCCATGGTCCGCAAACCATGGAATTGTATAAACAAAGCAAGGCTTTAAGTTGAAAAGATAATAGATGATAGAGTGAGAAGCGAAGGAATCGTCCGAGCTTAGAGTAGGGTTCTAAGTGTCTTCGGTCGTGGTGGTAGGAAGAGGCTCTGCAGCTGAGTGCACAAAATCCTAGTAGTGTCCGCAACTGAGTGTGCGGACTCTGTAATCAGGATTGAAGATTAATAAAGAGAAGTTAATTCTTATTTTTGTGTATTTGTTGTGCATTATCTTCTTTATGTTTATATTGTTTTATGTATTGTGCACACTAATATGATTGCTAAATATGTTGTAATAACCATCAATCTTACACACATAATTTAAGTAATCAGTTAATTAGCAAGGAACTTGGGTATTATACAGGTTGCGCCCAGAGTAGGGTTGCGCGGAAACAATAACATGGGTTACAAAGGACTAGCAAGTGCGCGTAGCGGCGGGTCGGACCGCAAACCTCCAGAAGCCCATCAAACATCCCCAGGGTGCGGAAACCTGGTTCTAGCACCCTCCCATACTACTTCAGGTGAGACCTCAGTCCGCGCTCTACGGACTGTTGCCAAAAGCGCCAGTCGTACCAGGATTTCCTTGGCTAAATCACCTCTGAGCCTGGGTCAGGCCCATACAAGCCAACAAATGGTTCCATTTCTAGGACTGGGATCTGCATAAAGGATGTCTGATGTCGGGCCACTGGAATCCTATGAAGAAAGAAATTGAAGAGTGATTGGACAAGAAGATTCACGAGTTCATGGCACAGGAAAACAGAAATCCATGAGTATCTAAGGAACAGTGGTTGGAGTGCTACTTGTACATGAAAATCCACAAAATTTTCATTGCATCTTTTCCTTATGAGCTGTATGAGTGGATAGTGAAGTTAGCAGACAGCCAGGGAAGGTGTAGGCTCGACAAACCAATAGTCTGGACTCTGGAATTAGCACACAGAATAGAAGAATCAAAATATAAGATAGTGTGAGTTGTGGAACACTCGCTCGACCGAATAATAGGAGGATTTATCACTGAGTTTGCGATAGACACGACCGTCAGCTACAGTGAGCCAAACCTACATTTTCTCAAGGGACCGCGAGGTAAGTATATTAAATATTTGAACACGTGTATTAAGATGCTATTGTGTGAAAAGCGGATTATGCAAATAAATTAATGTTTGGGACTACACGAAGTGGGAATATCTATAGAAGTGGGAGTATTGAGGAGTTGGAAAACAGTCCCTTAATTTCACCCTCACGAGAAAGCGTGGAGGAGCTCGCAAAATTTTCTTTGAGAAGCGTGGTCAGTTTGATAAGGCAGAGAATTCACGTTTACCACCCTCAACCACACCGCCACCCGTTTCACCCCCCTCACATCCATCTCCATCCACTCCACCTTCGCCACTACCGCAGTTTAGTTTGGCGAGTGCGATCAAACTGTCGGTGTTCAGAGGAGTAGGAAATGAAGATCCGAACCAGTTCTGGTTCATGGTAAGAGTGGTATGGGAAGCACATGGCATCATGGATGATAATATTAAAAAGGGTATGCTGGTGAGCGCATTGTAGGATCGCGCATTAACATGGTATATCAAGCATTCTAATGACCACCCGAACTCAGGAATTGCAGAGATCCAGACCGCACTGAACAAGGAATTTAGCAGGCCAAAACTAGAGACATAATCAATCATCGGGTATAAGGAGATCGCGATGCTCCCAGGCAAGACCCCCTGGGATCTGGACCAAAGGCTGAAGAGTAAAATCCACGAAGCCAATATGACGTTAACAGATGCACAACACTGCACATGGTTTGTGGCCTCACTTACGCACACTTAAGGACAACATTGTCACAGTAAAAACTTTCCACCCAAGCTGAAGCGTTGGAAATGGAAATAATATTGCATGAGACCCCTATACAAGACTTTGCATTGGGAGTCCAAAAAATCCACACGCAACTGCAGAATCTATGTCTGTAAATTCAAAGTTTGAAACAAGACAGGACAACTCGGTCGGAGGTGTGCGAGGAAGTATGGTGCATAAAATGCAAAGGCCAAGGGCACGACAAAGACCACTGTCTAGTGTTCGCGAACTTCTTGGAAGGGGGAGGGCCAATTTCATTAAGACCGGAGGCATAGGTAGGGCCGAGTCCAGCATCTGCATTATGGTGTTCGATCTTCCAGATAGGAGGAAAACACAGTACAGATAATTGTCATATATTGCAGAAGTATACGCAGACGTTCCAACAATTGTTTTGTAATTTCTGCAAGTCTGTACGCTATGATGAACGCACCTGGCGAAGCTACGAACTAATGATGGATCAGACTGCTGCCTACAAGGTGCAGGCTAAAACACAAGCCCTTGAACCAAATGCAGGCATGGTGTGTGCTGGGTTTCAGGGGCGCAGTCAGGGTTGAGGTGGAATGGGACCAGGAAGGGGTCGCAGCCAGATAATTTGTTACAATTGTGGAGTGTCAGGACATTATGCCTATGATTGTATGAACCCAACTAGGATATCATGTTGGTACTGTAATCATTTTGATCATGAGGTAGAAGATTTCCCTTCGCTGATAGCGAAGATGCGTGGAAAGGGGTACTTCAGAATTTACAAATGATGAGGAGTGGTATGATGCTCAGGAGTGGTATGACCATGGGAGATGATAAAGGGAAGAAGCCAGAAGAAAGTGCATGAGTACACAAGGCTCCTACAAAGGAACCCAAGTTTGACTTAGAACACACGAAGGAGACATTCATGGAAGCTAAGAAGAGCTTCACAAAGGCCTCCACTTCAGGTGGTAAGGATCAACTAGAACCAAGGATGGATCCTTCAATGCTCACTACCTTTCTGGAGACATGCATCAAACTATTGCACGATAGCAAGGCAGTCAAAGGACTACAGGAACTTATCACTAGGTGTGCGAAGTCAGGAGAACCACGTGTGGTCTGAAAACTTGGAAAGCATGCATTGCGCACAAGAAGGGAGATGAAGTTGACTGCGCAAATAGGCAAGTACGAAATGGATCAAGTAATCCTGGATTTGGGTTCAGACGTGAATGTACTACCAAAGTAAACATGGAAACTCATGGGTAGGCCTGCATTACAATGCTCCCCTATTCAGTTACAAATGGCAAACCAACAGAAGATTTTTCCCATGGGAAGATTGCAAGGGGTGACAGTCGATATTGAAGGTGCGAGCGCACAGGCAGATTTTGAAGTGATAGATATTTTCGATGACCGCAATCGCTATCCCGCGCTACTAGGAATAGACTAGGTTATCGATATGAATAGAGTCATAAATCTGAAGAAGCACAAAATGACCTTTGAGAAAAGGTCACTACGTGTAGTAGTACCACTAGATCCAACCAAAGGAACGCGATACACTGAACCAGTGCACGACGACGATAGTGATGACGATCTCAACTATATCTACAAGATAACTGCACAAGGAGAGGAATGGGTGAATCCGACTACAGATGGAAGGATTTCGTGGGAGTGCAAAAGCTCCTGCACTTCAAATTCAGACGAAGAGATAGAGCAATGGCAGAATTAGCTGCATGAAGTAACAACACTGAACTACAACATGATGATCAAGTCATTGCGTTGTGTAATAACAAAGGCAAGGGAGTTGCCGACATATGATGGATTGTCAGTGGTGGATGAATTTTTGAGTAAATTTGAGAGTGTAGTACCAGAACAATAACGGTTTGATGCGCTGAGGTGGTCACTACATGCAACACCCGCATGATCGTGGGGTACGCATCAAGGAAATTTTGAGGACTGGCGCGAATGTAGAAGGATGATGCACATGCATTTTTGAAAACCCTAATTACGACTAATAGACAAATATGATGGGCGAGATGATTCACGCACACACCTCGTGAAATGGACCAAGGTCTACGGGGAAGAGCCACAGCCTAAATGGGTGCATTTATTCTACCATACCCTGGATGTCATACCCATGAATTGGTATACTGAGACGGAGCTACGCCATGGTATGGGAAAATGGGATGTCTTGTGCGAGGGATTCTTGTCAACGTTCACATTTGAAGATCGTTGGTCGGATACTGTTGACGATGCACTACAAGCAGTAAAAGTCGCTATCCTCAAAATACCATAGGATCCAATGGGAGTACTTCAGCCAAACTGGGTGACACAGTTAAGCGACGCATTGGAATGTTATAACGTAACTATCGAAGAGGATGACGAGGGCCCATGAAACATTAACATTCTAGAAACAGAAGGCTCTCACGAGATTCGCGGACCATCAATTGAATACCCTAACATCACCGCATCATTAAAGACAAAGCAGGTCAACATTGGAATGAAGGCAGAGCCGGAGTATACAACGTCAGGGGTCTATTGGGACGATGCTGCAGTCGATAAAGTTGCTGAGCTACTCTACAAATACCAAGATTTGTTCCCAACTAAAATTATGGACTTAAAAGGGATTGTGGGTGATTTCGGGATGACGAAGATCACCCTGAAACCTGACGCAAAGCCAGTTAAGTAGCGACCATACCGCTTGAACCCGAAATACAGAGAAAAGGTCCACGAAAAATCAGACAAAATGCTTGCAGCCGGAATTATTGAACTAGTGGAAGAATCTGACTAGGTGAGTCCCATCGTAGTACAGGAGAAAAAATCGAAGGGTGAAATAAGAATATGCATGGACCTCAAGAAGCTGAATGACACCTGTGTACATGATCCATTCCCAACACCATTTACAAATGAAGTACTGGAGAATGTTGGCATTCAGGAAGCATACTCATTCATGGATGGGTTCTCAGGGTACCACCAGATCAAGATCGCACTGAAAGATAGGATCAAGACAACCTTCACAACAGAATGGGGTTGCTTTCAATACACAATGATGCCATTTGGATTGAAGAATGCACCAGCTATATTTCCGTGCATCGTGGTAGCCGCGTTCAAGGAATACATCCACAAGTTTTTGGAGGTCTATCTGGATGACTCGACTATTTTTGGATTAGTTAAGCACCATGTAGCAAGCTTACGTTTAATGTTAGATACGTGCCGCTGGCACTATATTGCGCTGATCCTGAAGAAGTGTACATTCCTCGTTCCCTTTGGAAACCTGCTGGGACACGTGGTCTACAAACAAGGACTAATGGTGGACCCTGCAAAGATCATCGTTATCCTAAAATTGGAAGCACCGCAAAGTGTTAAACAACTGCACACTACCTTGGGACACATTGGATACTATAGGAAGTTCATCAAAAGTTATGCCCAAATAACTGTGCTGATGGAGAAGCTATTAAAAAAGATGTTACATATTGCTAAAATGATGATTGCATGAAGAGTTTGGATGTCCTCAAGGGGAAACTGGCCTCCGCGCCAATCCTAGTCTTCCTAAAATGGGATGTGGAATTTCATGTACATGTTGATGTGTCATGTATCGCATTGGGAGCCGTACTCACACAGGAAGGTGCAAAGGGCATAGACCACCCGATCATGTTTTTGAGCCAAAGATTGTCCAAAGCGAAAAAGAACTATTCTACCACCAAGCGTGAGGGGTTGGCAATGGTGTACGCGCTCCAAATATACTGACACTGTTTACTTGGCAAACATTTGAAGCTGTATACCGACCATTCTGCGTTGAAATACTTGGTGAACAAGCCTGTGTTGGGGGGGAAAATATGCAGATGGCTTTTACTATTTCAATAGTATGATTTTGAGGTCATAGTCAAGTCAGGACGCTTAAACGCAGGACCATACCACTTGTCACGAATTGCGATGGGCAAGGAACCAACCAATTTGGAGGAGGGATTGCCCGATGCACAACGCTTTGCAGTGCACATTACGGATGGACACTTCGAAGATATAATCCATTTTCTAACAACAGGGACTGCACCGAAGGAGTATTCAATCCAACAAAAGAAGGAATTGGTGGTGCACGTGGCGGACTTTTTTGTCATCGCAGGGCACCTCTACAAGATGGGCAACGATGAGATATTGCGAAGATATGTACCTGAATTTGAACGTGGTTAGATCCTGGAGGAAGCTCATCAAGGTAATATAGGATGACACTATGTAGGACGCACAATTGCACATAAGATTCTTCGCACAGGGTTATGGTGGTCGACCCTGCACCAGCATTCGAAAGTGCACTGTAATGCTTCCGATATATGTCAAAGAACAGGGAAACCATCATGAAGGGACGAGATGCCACTAAATCCCCAAATGACACTACAGTTGTCTAAGAAATGGGAAATCAACTTTGTGGGCCCGATCAAACCTCAGGGAAAGACGGGGGCACGCTACATCATCACCGTGATGGAGTACCTGACACGATGGGTGGAAGCACAGCCGGTCAAGGATTGCATGGCCACCATGACTGCAAAGTTTTTGTTCGAAAACGTGTTGACACGATTTGGATGTCCAAAACTCTTAATGAGTGATCGCGGAACAGATTTCTTGAATGAAACCATCAACACGCTCACAGAAGAGTTCCAGGTGTATCATCAAAAAATTACACTGTACCACCCATAGGCCAATGGCACAGTAGAGGCATTCAATAAAATACTGGAGACTGCGCTGACCAAAGTCTGTAACACGTAGTGGAACAACTGGGACCTGTGCATACCTGTTGTGTTATGGGCGTGGAGGACAACATGAAAGAAACTGACAGGACAGACATCCTTCCGGTTGGTCTATGGTATGGAAGTTGTCATGCTGATGGAATACATTGTACCTAGTTTGTGAATTGTTGTGCTCACAAGCATGACGGACTGCAAAGCTCTTAAAGAAAGGCTGACGCAATTAGAAGAACTCAAGGAAGAACAATTTTTGGCTATATTTCATCAATAGGTAAAAAAGCAGTGTGAAAAGGCCTGGAACGACTACCATATCAAGTTGTGCACCTTCAAGGTAAATGACTTAGTGCTACTCTATGATAGGAAGTTCGAAAAATTTCTACGAAAATTCAGAATGCACTAGCTGGGACCATACGTGGTAAAGGAGATCATAGATGGAGGAGAGGTCTAGCTAGTCAAACTTAATGGAGAACCCTTCCCAAGAAAAGTAAACAGCAGTCGCATGAAGCCCTACACGGATGGGCTGACTATCTCACTAACCAGCCAAAGCATAGTCTTCGCGACTCAAAGAACCGGACAAAAGGCGCGGGACTATAAACACACACTGGTACCAAAGAAAGGACACGATTCGGACAGGGATGATTTAGAAGCACGCATGCAGTAGGTCCAGAAAACAACAAAACAATGTGTTGCGGACCTTTGGGTAGTACGAGAACAATTGGAGGGGCTCCGTGCCAAGATCACTGCATCAGCAGAGTGACTCGGAACGAGTCACAATGATTGTGTTGGGTGGCCTGTTGGGCATGGAATCACCCCATAGGAAGTTTTGGGGCTCAAAGCCCAATTTTTGGTCAAAGGTTTTGTAAGACTCCGTAAATTGCAGGCACAGAGCACGAAGTAGAGGTTAAGTCATAGGGTTGTCCACCCTAAAGTAATGTAATGTAATGTAAAATCATGTTGGCCTACCCATGGTCCGTGGACCATGGGATTGTATAAATAGAGTGAGGCTCTAAGTTGAAAAGATAGTAGATGATAGAGTGAGAAGCGAAGGAATGGTCCAAGCTTAGAGT
>APFE030720195.1:2131-9631 GCA_000404065.3 Pinus taeda
CCAAAGATTGGTTAGTGGTTACCCCGGCCGTATTCCCTTGGGAGTCATAGGGAACAACCTGGGTGTTAACAGATCCAATGAAAAGTTTCAATATTATATAATTAAAAAAATGTCTGAATAAAAAATAGACTTTAACTAAGAGTGGTATGATTTAGAAATTGTCTAGATTAAAAAGTGTTTTAATATGATAAATGTCTTGACTACTATGTTTGAAACCCCCTTCTCTTCCATTGTCGCCCCATGTTAGGTTTTTTTCTCGATTATCATTTTTCGTTGGATCTTCATTTTTGTTTGATATTTATTTTAACTCCATTTCCCTTTATTATTGATCTTTATTACCAATCATTTATGGAAGGATTTTAATTGGATTTTGAATCTTACGATGAATAATGAAGGGCGCAAGTTGAGTCGTGAAATGTTCAAAAGGGAGGACGAGGAATTGGTTCAAAAGGAAGTAGATCTTCCAAGTATCTACAATGTCTACCAATCACCACCACTGCAATATTCAGAGTTACTCTAGTAAGTCTTTTCATCAGTTCATTTACATCAATTGATGGATGTTGAACAAATAGGGACCAATACCAAATATAGATTAATTTTGAATGATAATCTATTTTACTATCTTAGCTCAAATTTAAAGCTAAAAAGAGTTTCATGAATATGTACCTATCTCATTGGCTTTGGTCTCGCCCTTGATGCTCTTCAGTGATATTTTTAGAACTCAATTGCAAATTATTTTGATCGAAATCCCCAATCCTGCCCCAATCCTATTCCCATTTATTAACACTTCATTTATGCTCATTTTTCACAATGCCATCCCATCATGGAAAACTGAGTTTCCCTAATACTAACTTGTTTTTCTCTCTGGCCTAAGAGCACATGTGAGGTTACTTCTTTACCTAGATTAATGCAAAGTTAGATGTCTTAATGTGAATTTATAGAATAAGGTATCAATCAATCATGAGCCTAGCTTATACCTTTATCTCTCTAGTTTCTATATTGGTAGAAGAGGGGCAGTGCTGCCCAAGTCTGGAAGTAGGCAATGGTCCCCAAGTTATGCTTGTCGTGGCTCCGGCTTATGCCTATTGTTTAGGTGTGAAAATTAACCAATAATCCCTCTCACCACACTTACATTCCATGGTCCTTCTTTACTTTGGTCATATTACAATAACCAATATACTTCTTTGATTCCACGACATAACAACCTCTATATTGGTCGTGATTCTAAGTCAAACCCATCACATTCATTTTTGCACTAGTATCTAGGGCAACCTGCATCATAGTTTCCTTTTTAATTTTAAACCCCTCTATGAGTTTCGATCCATCACTTTCACTGTTTTTTTTTATCTACAAACTAAGGCTTATAACCTAGTGTTTAAGGAGTCATCCAATGAGGCATAGGAATTGCCCGAATGGTTAAAAGTGGCCAGAATCCGGGCAAAAAAATTTCAAAAAATCTTGTAGAAAGTGTTTGAATCGTGTTTTTGATGGTGGAAATGGATTCAACACCATCAAAAATGTCTAGGACACGTAAAATTTTGATGTTTAACAACTGTAACTTGGATTTACCAAAATTTTAGCCAGATTTTCTCTAAATATGACCGGAATTTCCATAACTTTCTGGGCAACTCCTCCACCTCGTTACACTACGCGAATGTTTAACGATGTCCACCTAGTTACACTACACGAGTGTTTAACGATGTCCAGTGACACAAAAGTCATATCATGAGCCTAAATCTTGGGTTTTCATTATCCATCAAAATATTTTATATTCCCAAGTCTCAACATTGAATTGTAAACGTGATTCGATAGTCGATCAACGTGGTCCGATAGTCGGTCGTGGGTTTTCAGAACCACGGGCAAACATCCCCAATTACTCCGGTGAATGTTGAAAAATTTATATGGGTTAATGCGCGGGGAATATCAATGAACTGCGCTGACTAGGGCAACTCCTATTTCAGACCTTATAGCAATATTAATGCTATCTGACATGCGAGCTTTTTAGCCATCGCTCTATGAGTGACAACCATCGCTCTCTCTCCACGTGCTGTCACTCATAGAGAGATGGCTAAGAAGCTTACATGTCAGATAGCATTAATATTGCTATAAGGTGTGAAATAAGATGCGCCGTCGACTAGGCTCGCGCTGGCGTCCTCACGTCCATCACAGTGATACGAAGATTGCATATGTGATGGAGGGAACCATTCTCGCTGGTTTCATCAATACCAATAATACTTTGTTCTCTCAGAAGTTAGAGAAAGGAGATGTTTTGGTTTTTCCGAGGAGTTTGGTGCATTTTCAGCAAAAACATTGAGCCTTCCCCCATTGCGTCCATCACTGCATTCAACAACCAACTTCGTGGAAGCCCAGGTGCTTTCGGTGTCCTTGTTTGGATCGAATCCCCCTCTTCCGGAGGGTGTGCTGACCAAAGCGTTTTCTAGTCAGCGACATGGCAGTCAAGAAAATCAGCTCTAAATTCGATCCCAAATAGACTTTTATTTGGTTGTTTGTTTTTCCATGATCCTCATTATTCCGCCATGACTTTTGAATTTAAGTATTGTTATGCTTACCTCAGAGTACTATAGAAATAGTGTACGACCGTAAAAATTGGAGCCTTTCATTGTATATGCATAAATATTGTGAAATTAAGATGTCCACGGTTAATAGGTGATTAATAAATATAAATATAGTGATTTACTAAATCTTAGTTTTATAATATAATGTAGACTTTACTTTTACCATTTAAATAATGTAAAATAAGACTAATTTATTATTAAGAAAAAAATCAAATTATGTAGGATTATATACATAATTAAAGTTATAATACATAAAAAATAAATAAATAAAGATATTTTATTTATTCTTAATATCTGATATAACAAAAATGCAACCATAAAATGTTAGGACAAAAATATGTTAAAAACTATTAATAAATATATGTATTTCTTATTTTAAAAAAGATTACATTTTTTTTATGTAATAATAATAATAATAATCATTGTAATTAATTAAATAAGTATTATTAAATATTAATATACAATAATATTATTAAAAATAAAATAATATTTTTAAATAAATAACAATATTTTATTAATTATATATTAATAATTTTAAATAAATTTAATAATAATAATATAAAATTTATTTATAATTAATTTTATAATTGAAAATAGTAGATAAGATTGAAAATTAATTTATCTATGTTTAGATTACTATATTAATATTAATTAATATATTTAAATTTTTGTTAGTATTAATATTAATTATATAAAGAAATGACTTAAATCAATTATTAATCAATTAATTAATACTAATTAATAAATAAATAAAATTTATCAATACAATAATAAAATTGAATATGGTCAACCATGATTGAATCCAGTCAACCATGCTCAATTATGTTTAAACATGCTCAACCATGTCCAACCATGTTCAACCAATGTCAACCATAGTCTACCATGATCAACCATGTTCAACGATAATCTTCCATGGTCAAGCATGCTCCACCATCAATAACAATGGCAATGGGTTTGAAATGCTCATTAAACATTTATGAATGCGATGGATCTAAAAATCAAATTGCAACAAGAAACTGATCATAGAAGACTAAAATCTGAAATGGTCATAATCGTTAATCAATGTCTCTTCGGTGAACCATGATACATGATGGTTAATCATGCTTGAATATGGTCGACCATGGTCAATGTCTTTATGGTCAACCATAGTCAACCATAGACAACCATGATCAGCCATGGTCAACGATGGTCAACCATGATTAACCATGGTTGAATTTCATCAACCATGATTAAACATGGTTGAATTTCATCAACCATGATCAACCTCGATTAAAATCTCTTTCATCATGATAAACTATGATGGTCAACCATGGACAATCGCGGTCAACCATGGTCAATCATGGTCAACTATGTTTTATAAAATCAAACATGCTCAACCATGGCCGAACGTCGCATTATGACAAAGATTGCCTCGATATGAAAATCAACCATGGTCCAACATCACATTGTGACAAGATTGTCTTAATATGAAAATCAATCATTGTAAAGCATGGCCAACCATGGTGAAATGTCGCATTGCGACAATGGTTGTCTCAATATGGAAATCAACTATGGTCAACCATGTTTATTTTAGGGTTTATATACCTTGGTTTTATAATTTTTATCTCTTGGGTTTATTATTCCCTTGGGTCTATAATATCAATCCCTTAGGTTTATTAATCTAAGGGTTCATATTCCTAAGATTTAATATTATTAACTTAGGTTTATAGTCCCTTGGGTTTTTAGGATTAATCCCTACGGCTTATTATTCCCTTGGGTTTACAATATCAATCATGGTCAACCATGATCAACCATGTTTTATAAATTCAATCATGGTCAACCATATTTTATAAAATCAATCATGGTCAACCATTGTCCAACATTGCATTGTGACAATCATTATCTCAATATGAAAATCAATCATTGTCTCAACCGTGGTTCGATGTCGCATTATGACAAACATTGTCCCAATATGATAATCATGGTCAACCATGTTCAACCATGTTTTATAAAATCAAACATGGTCATCCATGGTCAATCATGGTCAACCATGGTCAAATGTCACATTGTGACAAAGATTGTCTTGATATGAAAATAAACCATGGTTAAGCATGGTCAACCATGGTCCAACGTCACATTGACAAAGATTTTCTCAATACGAAAATCAACCATGGTCAACCATTGTCAACCATGATCAACCATATTCAACGATGGTCAACCATTATTAACCATGGTTGAGTTTCATCAACCATGACCAACCTTGATTAAAATCTCTTTCACCATGATCAACTATGATGGTCAATCATGTTTTATAAATCAATCATGGTCAACCATGGCCAATCATGATCAACCATGGTCGAATGTCACATTGTGACAAAGATTGTCTTGATATGGAAATAAATCATGGTCAACCTTGGTCATCCCTGGTCAACCATGATCATCCATGGTCAACTATGGTCAACCATGTTTTATAAATCAATCATGGACAACCATGGTCAAATGTCACATTGTGACAAAGATTGTCTTGATATGGAAATCAATCATGGTCAACCCTGGTCAACCATGATCATCCATGGTCAACGAAGGTCAACCATGATCAACCTTGATTAAAATCTCTTTCATCATGATCAACTATGGTGGTTAATCATAGACAAACATGGTCGGCCATGTAAATCATGGTCAACCATGTTTTATAAAATCAAACATGCTCAACCATGGTCAATCATGGTCAATCATGGTCAACCATGGTCGAACGTTGCATTGTGACAACAATTGTCTCAGTATGAAAATCGACCATGGTCCAACGTCTCATTGCAACAAGGATTGTCTCAATATGGAAATCAACCATGGTCAACCATGTTTATTTTAGGGTTTATAATATTTATTTTAGAGTTTATATACCTTGGGTTTATTAATCTAAGGGTTCATATTCCTAGGGTTTAATATTATTCACTTAGGCTTATAGTCCCTTGAGTTTTTAGTATTAATCCCCAGGGTTTATAGTTCCCTTGATTTATAATATCAGTTATGGTCAACCATGGTCAACCATGCTTTATAAATTCAATCATGGTCAACCATATTTTATAAAATGAATCATGGTCAACCATGGTCCAACGTCACATTATGACAATGATTGCCTCAATATGAAAACCAATCATTATCTCAACCATCGTCTAATGCCGCATTATGACAAACATTGTCTCAATATGATAATCATGGTCAACCATGGTCAATCATGTTCAACCTTGGTCAATCATGTTCAACCATGTTTTATAAATCAAACATGGTCATCCATGGTCAATCATGGTCAACCATGGTCGAACATCGCATTGTGACAAAGATTTTCTTGATATGAAAATCAATCATGGTTAAGCATTGTCAACAATGGTCCAACGTCGAATTGTGACAAGGATTGTCTCAATATGAAAATCAACCATGGTCAACCATGGTTGACTATATTTATTTTAGTGTTTATAATATTTATCTTCGGGTTTATATACCTTGTGTTTATTATTCCCTTGGGTTTATAATATCATGGTCAAGCATTGTCAACCATGGTCAATCATAGCCAATCATGGTCAACCATGGTCGAATGTCACATTGTAACAATGATTGTCATAATATGAAAATCAACCATGGTCAACCATGATCCAACATCGCATTTTGACATAGATTTTCTTGATATGAAAATCAATCTTGGTCAACTATGGTTCAAGGTTGCATTGTGACAAGGATTCAATATAGAAACCAACCATGGTCAACCATGTTTATTTCAGGGTTTATAATATTTATCTTAGGGTTTATATACCTTGGGTTTATAATTTTTATCCCTTTGGTTTATTATTCCCTTAGGTTTATAATATCAATCCCTTGGCTCTATTAATCTAAGGGTTCATACTCCTAGGGTTTGATATTCTTCCATTAGGTTTATAATCCCTTGGGTTTTTAGTATTAATCCCTACAGAGTATCGTTCCCTTGGGTTTATAATATCAATCATGGTGAACCATGTTTTATAAATTCAAACACGGTAAAAAATGTTCCAATATCACATTATGACAAAGATTCTATCGATTTAAAAATCAATCATGGTTAACCATGGTCCAATGTCACATTGTGAAAAGGATTGTCTCAATATGGAAATCAACCATGATCAACAACCATGGTCACTGATGTTCATTTTAGTGTTTATAATATTTATCTTAGGGTTTATATACCTTGGTTTTATAATATTAGTCCATTGGGTTTAATATTATTCAACGATGGTTAACCATGGTGTTACCGGTGCTACAACACCCTTCAAAGGTTTCACTACATTTTGAATTTTGGAGCCTACTTCATTGTCATATCAAGTGTCGCCTCGTTCTTCAAGTGTCATTTCATGTTTCTTTGTAAGTCATAAGTGTTCTTGAATGATCTCAAATACCGTCACATTGATTAGAACATATATAGGTGCATTTCATGGTCGCAACATCTTTATGTTGTAACACGACATTTTTGGGTTGTAATTGGACACAATTCACTCGTTATACTTGGGGAACATGTATAAATTGGTGTTTTGATTTCTATTCATTATTTATCAATATTTTATAAGTTCTCTCCATGATTTGGTATGTGTCACATGTGGTTTTATGTCTAGAACTCATCTTGTTCACCCCTTGCCTTATAACCTAGACTTAGACAAATTTCGGTTGCAAAGCGATCTCATTAAGGCTATGAGTGCATGAGCACACTCTGAAGCCTTAATGGGAGACATTCATTGTTTGGAAGTGTGACTTGCACTGTCCTTAAGGATTTGGGTGCACCCCCAAAACACTAATCCCCTTCCTTGTTCCGAATGGTGTCCTCCAAAATGACTACATCTTTCATGAATGCACTCCTTCGGCTTGAAGAAGTGTGCCCTCCTTGAGCGCACTGGAACACCCTAAAGACTCGAAGCTCAATCCT
>APFE030720195.1:14631-22682 GCA_000404065.3 Pinus taeda
ATGATTATTTCTGCTGTGAGAGCTGGATAATGTGTTCCCCATGGTGATTGTAGCAGGATGATTAGTTCTCCTATGAGGACGGGATTGATTAAGTTCTCCTGTCGAGGCATCCTACCCATGTAGTCTGGGACTCATGGGAAGTACCTCTCATCTGATCAATGAGTAGGGAAATGAAGATAGGGACCATAGTAGTACCGATGGATGCATTGTTGTATCTACCATACTCCATATGATAGGATGACCTTCATTGATCTGGGATCAATGATACTGGTCTGGGACTAGTGGTAGGAGTTGTACCCACTATGACATTGACTTTGGGTTGGTTGAGACTGGTCTGGGACCAGTGGTACATACTCTAAGACTGACTTCGTGTCAGTGCAGGACTGGTCTGGGACTAGTGATAGTGGTACATACTATGATGTTGACTTCGAGTCAGTTGAGACTAGTCTGGGACCAGTGGTACACTCTCTGAGCCTGCGATATTGGTCTGGGACCAGTGGTAGGAGTTTTACCTACTATGACACTAACTTCAGGTTGGTTGAGAATGGTCTGGGACCAGTGGTACATACTCTGAGACTGACTTCGTGTTAGTGCAGGACTAGTCTAGGACCAGTAAGAGTGGTACATACTATGACGCTAACTTCGGGTCAGTTGAGACTAGTTTGGGACCAGTGATACACTCTCTGAGCTTGTGATACTCGTCTAGGACCAGTGGTAGGAGTAGTACCCACTATGATGCTGACTTTGGGTTGGTTGAGACTAGTCTGGAACTAGTGGTACGCACTCTGAGACTGACTTCGGGTCAGTGGAGAATGGTATGAGACATTCTCGATCAATTCTTCTTCTTCATAGTTCAACAGAGCGAAGCTAAGTAGAGCAGACTAGAGCTAGCAGAGCCAATAGAGCTAAGCAGTGCTAAACTGAGCTGAGCAGAGCAGAGCTAGCAGAGCTGAGCAGAGTAGAGTAGAGTTGGCAGAGCCAACAGAGCTGAGTAGAGCCAGTAGAGCATAGTAGAGCTAGCAGATCCAACAGAGCTGAGCAGAGCAGAACAGAGCCAACAGAGTTGAGCAGAGTTGGGCAAAGCAGTGCAGGGCACAGATGGTAGAGATAGCACAGTCAGACTTATGAATCACTGGATGGAGTTATCCCTTGTTAAGAGGGAGTGTTAAATTGGAAACTAGGGCCAAACTCCATGTGGGTTAGCTTATTTATGGCATCTGATATTTTTATTGGATCCCTCTCGTCGAGAGGTGTAGGATTGATCCAAAGATCATCTGATTCCGATAAGTATTTATGGAGATATGAATTTATTTTGATCATGGATTTATTATCTAGCCGACCAACAACTTATGTAGGCTCAAGAAGCCCAAACGTCATGTCTATTCAACCTATATGTTTTGGTATAAATATAAGAGGATTTGATGTTATTTAGACACACTCTTCATGTGATCTCCTCTTCACCACGTCTTGGGTTTTTGGTGAAGGAGAGACACATAAGAAGATACATGGGATGATGCCCTAGCTTATGTGTGGATGGATATACTAGTATATACACAACTATACACAGTCCAACATAAATGTAGCTACAGTAAAATAAAAGAGCCGCAGTCATAACATGAGGAGAACATCAACACAATAGCCATCCTCTGAGATGTATTTATCTACGAATTGAACCACCGCAATATATGGAATCTTCTAGAGAAACCTTATACGTTGTTTATGGTACGTTGATATGCTGTAAACCCTAACACGTTGTAATGATCACAGTCAAAGGGAACATCGTAGTCAATGGAGTAGTTATCCCATACGCAGTTCATGGAAGACATGGATACACTGAAGCACCCATACGCAGGTTAAAATGCCACGCAGAATCATATGTAAGTCAACGTAATATATAATGGAACGCAAGATATATATTGGATACCACACAACCATCTTGGAATGTTGTAATATACCATGTAGTCATCATATCTTGGAACACAATCATATATGTGAATGAAGCTATAGTGGCCATGCAATCATATATATACGTTTCATGATGTATGGAACACAATCATGGACATACACAAGCCCTAATACATAGAGGCATAGGATTCAAGCAATATATATATGCACATCGTAGGTGGATATGAAACAAACTTAATGAATATATACACGCACAGTAATACACTCAAGTGGATATGCAACAACTTCATGAATGGTTATATGTTGGGTAGTTACAATCATGTATATACACTGGTCAACAAGTCCAATATGCCAGTGTCATCAAGCCGCAGTGATGAAGAGGTAAACACAGTCATTGTTATATATATGTTGTGTATAATGGGATATCCTGGAACTATAGTCTAGCTGCTTTGCTAGGCTGCCAGCGATAGCAAACAACTAAGGCTGATATGTATAAGAACTCCATAAAGTAGCAACAAAAGGATAGCATAGGCAACATCATGAGAAGCATGATTGGCAGCCTTATGAGCATCATGATGTATGATACATGAAGCATGGGTAGCAGCATGATGTATGAGATCATGTGCATGGGAAACACAATGATACATGGAGCATGGACAATATCAAGATAAATGTAATCATAAGCATGGGCAATATGATGTAGATCATGAAGAGCATGATGTATGGGCAGTGTGATCATCAGCAGCATGATGATGCATGATGCAGCATGATGGTGCTACACGGTAAAGTGCAGTAAATGGATGAGATGCAGCATGATGGTAGGTGAAGGAGTCACCTTGAAGAATCAGTTGAAGCAGAATGTCTTCAACTGATCTCATCGTCATAGGAGATGATCTATGCTTAGATATAGATAAGTAAAAGTGTTGACTTCTATTATAAATGTACTATCTCTCTCTCTCTCTTTCTCTACTATACTTTGAAGAACATAAAAGAAGAATTGATCAAGGGTTTCCCCACACATTGTGGGGTTTGTCCCTGGCTAGCGCCACATCTTATGTCCTCTTGTCTTGGCTTGTCTTCTGCGATTTATGTTTATGTTCTATCTGCAGTTTATATTAATGCTGATGTGATTGCTAACTGTGAAAATTTAAATAAATTGCTTTAGCATAGAACATACCTAAAATTAACACATGGCGAATCTTTCACTGAATTATAAAATCGTTTACGATCTTGGTAAATATTTCACTGAATAATAAAACATTGTGAAGTCTTGGTGAATGTTTTGTTCAAGTATGAAACCATATATGATAATATGACAACATATTCATTAAACTCTAATATGATAACATACATGTTTGGAAAAAATAAACTTATTTTTCTCTTCCTACAAACAATGTTGCAAGTTTCATTGGTCGTGTTTGTCAAGGTTCTTACTGTACACTCTTTCATATCCTTCTATTAGTTTTGATAACATTCCACAACAAAGTTCTTGTAGGTGTTGATCTTGACCACTAGCTCTGTCAAGGTAGGAGAGATTAATCTTTTCTCAACCACTTTTGTCAAGCTACCACTTTTTTCAAGCTATCAAATTTCTTTCTTATTCCATTGAATCCAATTGCAAGATAAAAAAAAAAACCACATCAAGTTTGTTTACCCCAACACGAAAACAAGTAGCGAGCCCCAACTATATAATATAAGAAAGTAGTAGGTATCCAAAAGGCCTAAAGGGGATATAATGGAAAGAAGTGACTATTATTAGAAGCCTTCCAATCAATATATAAATATATAAATGTAGATTTATTATTATTTTAATTGGAAATCTTCAATAAATAATAAAATTTAATTTTGTCTCTCCCAATCTAAATTGCTTATTAGCATAATTCACTACCTACAAACCTCTTTCATTTTTTAACAACATTGTAATATGTGGATTAATTTCCTTTTTGGTGCACAATCTCTGCCTTTTAGGACAATATGGTGCAATGGCCCAACCCCTACAGATCATTATGACAAACTAAGAATAACAGAGAAGATGAAAGGTTGTACAAACCAACATATTTTTCAAACAACTAATCCAACATTAGTACCTTAACATTTTCATGAAGATATCATATTGATAACATTTGAAAAATGGTCGGAAATCCGGGGAGCGACTATCTCTCCTCTACGAGGGTGATGCAGAAAGAGTGATAAGATTTCACTGTTTTGAATCTTTTTTGTTAAATCAAAAAATCCAATATTAATGGAGATGTTAGAGTCAGTCTTGTCAGTCCTCCGTTAGAGATCAAAACTCTTTCTGCATTTCATTTTTAGGAGTCTCGCTCCATTCAATCAGTTGCATTCCGCTAGGGGCATGCCATAATCTGGCAGAAAGGTCTTGTGAGTCATTTCCCCTCATGCCTTATCCTGCTGGTTTAGGTCTGTTTGTGAAATCATTTTAAAGGTCATTTATAGTTCTGTTCTAATCTCTTGGTCAACAAAGAGTTAGAAGGTCTAGGGTTTGCAAATTGTTGTTCTCAAAGTGCTTCAATAATACTTGCAGACCAGAAGAAGGTTCAATAATTCACTCAAATGATATTTATGAGCAAGAAAAGATGAATTTTGGAAAACTGAGAGAGGTTTTTGTCCAAAATAGGCCAAGGAAGAAAAACCTCCTTCATTGTTTACACAGGTGTCATGGTTTTAGAGAAATGTCAAAAATACAATTGCCTCGGGAGAATTGATGCACCTCTAAAGCGACCTTGGGAAAATCAAGTTTTCTCCTAGCTTGATTAGCCAAATGACTTTCTTGATGATTAAATGGATAACTAGACACAAAGAGCTTTCCAATGAGCTATCATGAGCTCAATTTGTAGTTGAGGAACACCTTCAAAAGTTGACTGCAACAACACTCTTCCTTGAGGCATCCTCATTTGGCACATTTTCACCAGTATTGGGAGATTTGATTTTTGACAAGGCAAATGAACTCCAAATTAAAATATTCTGGTTGCGTTGGAAAGTAGACTCAAATCCCTTTCCAATGAGCTATCCTACACCCAATTTGGACACTTGGAAGGCTTCCCAAAGTCGCATGGAAAAAGGCACGGCGCACTGGGAGAAATTTTCCAGTGTAAATTTACACTGGCGCGACGCACTGGGCTAAAAGGCCTGAATTTCATTGAAATCTTCCTCCAAATTGCAAATTCTTCATTCCAAAAGTAGGTAAAGCCTCCATTTTTGTGTTTCATCCAAGTTTTTGCTAGGGTATGGTGGTTTATGGATGCTAATGATTGAAACAAAAATTCAAACCCTTTCATTTTGAATTTCTTACATGTAAATTGCTGCTTAGGATTTCAAAACTTGTTCGCCACCAAGGTTACTTTTTTCCGTTATTTCTCTTGTCCTTAATTCCTTTTGTTCCTTAACTCCATTGTTCCCCATCCCCTAAAATTACTAAACCCCTATCCTAAATTCCCTTTCCCAAAACTTTCAAAGGTGAAACCCTAAACCCTATCCCACACATAAAACCCCTCAAACCCTCCTATATTTCCCAAAAAAATCTCTCCCAATAGTCCCTAATCCCTCACTATTTTTCCCTCCCCTTACTGTCCCTCATGTCATTATTTTCTCTTGGTGACAAAGGTCAAGCACATCATCAAAGGAATTACAAGACAGTGTGACATATCAACATCTATTTTTCCAAGACAGTTTGTCCATCAGCAGACGTGACATCTAATTCGTCATATGATCATGAAGAAGAGACACACAGTGATTTGCCAACAGAGGTACATGCACCCAGGAGGCCTCATAGAGTTGGCAAAACATCCGTGAAGACCAGCAGGCTGCCCAACGAAGTCTAAATGAGAAGACACCCATTCAGCAGGAGATAGAGGCTGATCAAGAGATTTGGCTCAAGAGGATCAACATCCACTTAGAGAAGCTGTTGGTGAAAGCAAACAAGGACAAGTACATTCTCAGGCACTTGAAAAACCATTATTGGGAATGCAATCATGTTTGCAAGGCACAAATAAGGAATTTAAAGGCAAAACTAAAGAAGGGAATAAGGAAGCAAAAGAGGAAAAAAGAACATGATCGACTCTGGATATTG
Source organism: Pinus taeda (assembly GCA_000404065.3). Classification (NCBI taxonomy): domain Eukaryota; kingdom Viridiplantae; phylum Streptophyta; class Pinopsida; order Pinales; family Pinaceae; genus Pinus; species Pinus taeda. The sequence continues at coordinate 20,624 of APFE030720195.1, forward strand.
GCTGAGGCAATCCTTGGCCTAGCATGACACTTCATAAAGAAGCTCCAGCCCAAATTTCAAGAAATTTGGAGCATTTTTGGCATTTTGGCAAATTTTTGTACAAAAAATAGGGTTTTTCTCCCTGTGCTTTGCGCTACCTGGCGCGCGCTTTTGATAGGGAAATCCAAATCACAAAAATTTTATATTTTTGGATTTTTCATGAAAAATCATGACTACTGGTGCATGGCCAAGAAGTTTGGGCAAGTTTTGAGTCCCCAGGAGGTCAAAAACACTCAAAAAATTATCTCTCTACCCCTATTTTGACACATAGGAAGCAGTCTTGGGAGATTGACATTTTGGAGGGGCAAATGAGCACCAAATTCAGAAATTCCACTTGGGTTGGAAAGTAGACAGGTAGGGATTTCCAACAAGTACACTTGGGCTCAATTTTGACTTCATAAAGTACCTCAAAACCACCTTCAGAGTGGCGCGACACATACAGTTTTGGGCGCGGCGCATAGAGACCCAAAGGCCAAAATCGCTTCCGCTCCGCGAAATTTCGATTTGCATTTTCTCCAAGTGGGCCTGTTCATTTAAAATACATTTTTCCCAGCATTAGAGGCAAAGTTTAAAAAACATTTTCATGAAATATTGGCTTTTATCAAAGTGGAAAAAGGAAGGTGAGCAGTCACCCAAAAAATCTACGCTACAGTTTTGTTATTTTTGTAACGTTGCACCTATCACTAATGGTTGGCTTTTCATTTCTAGTTTATAACGATTTGAAAAACTCCCCAACTTTGGGTCAATCCATTTTCTGATGGCAAAGTCTATTTATTGTATGAAAAACCATTTGCAAAGGGTTGGTTGGAATTTCTAGGAGCAGTGTGGAGGAAAAACCTAGCACTTGCATTGTACAGTTTTGGCAGCGATTTTAATGAAATGATATAGCTCTGATTCAGGAGACTCATGTGGTGTGAGTTTAGCAATTTGTTTCTTCTTTCTATTTCATATGTAACTTGTAATGTTTTGCAGTTCATTCATATTTCATTTCTAGTTGAATGCTTTTTAAGTATGAGAGGCAGAATCCAGTTAGTTGCTCTGCCTTGGGAAAGCATTCATGTTCTGTGTTCCTCTTCTGTCTGAAAAGGATTCATCACCTATGCCCTTTTCATCTTCTCATACAACCTTTCCACTCCATATTATTCAAATTTGATTGTTAAACTTACTACCTGTTACACAGTAAAATGTCACTGCCATCATGTCAGTCTCCCCACTGTGTTGTGAAACCACATTCACCTGTGCTCATGCTCCTCTAAATGGCTAAAAAACCCTCTTTGCCTAAGTTAAATGAATCATCGCGTCTGTTAATCAAATAACCGCGTCGACAGGCGGAGGCCAGTGTATCTGATGCGCTGCCAGCGCGGAAGAACACGTATTTTTCGCGCTTGTCCCATTTTACGAACAGCGCACCCTCCGTTCGTCCTGTTGAGCGCTGACCGGACCTCCTCTATAGTTGATCTGCGATGTCAGCGCGTCAGCTCAGTGTCTCACCCGCGCTGATCCTGTTTGGGCGAATTTGTTCTAACAACCAACCTTCCAGATCCCTCCAGACTTGGTTGTTAACATTGCTGAGGTCGCCATCCTTTCTCTGGTATGTTTGTTCGTCTCACCATCCACTTATCTTGGGGGAAAGCTCATCCTTTACCTATTCATGGAGGCTCCTTCTCTTTATAAGCCTCCTCCATTGCCCATGAGGAGCTAGTTTTTTAGTTTGGGACACATAGACTTTGATTGAGGAATTCTTAGTGCATTAGTGCTGTTCTTTGTAGGCATTTGGTGTGTTGTGTGAGGATTGCTTTGAGCTTGAGGAAGGTCATGAGCTTGTTGCCTTGTATGTGAGAGAGAGACCTCTTTGACTTGGGAGATTTGCTTCAAGGTGAATGCTTGGAAGACATGCTGGCTGGACCCTCTAGAGAAGGACTCAGCGTCAGGACTTCGGTTGTACCTTACTCTATTTTCTGATTAATAAAGATAGATGACTACTCTTATGGTTCCATTTCCATTTGTCCTATGAGTGATT
>APFE030720195.1:70265-95533 GCA_000404065.3 Pinus taeda
ATTTTTGTCGCTGCCATTTGTCCATTCCGACCATCGCACCCTATAGACTAGCAAATCAGTATGCATCACATCTTGTACACTGGGAAGGTGATTTGCATCGCACCCCCTGCATTGAGCTTTCAGTATGGTCCAGTTTTGACCATTTATGAGCAGTTTTCAGTGGAGAACTTCTGGGAGATGATGTAATCAGTTGACCTTGTTCCTTTAGGCAGTGAAGCAACACTTTTAGGGACTTAGGAGCCCTTAGTTTATGGACATTTATGATTGGGGTTGAAGTGCCCAAAAATGTCTATAACACAAAGGGAGGTATCTAAGGGAATAATGTAATAATGGGATGGGCCATAGTAATAAATAAGGTGGTTAATCCATATCATGTAAGGGACCACAAGTAGTTAACAATAATGTAATAAGCCCATGGTATTAGATAGATGGTATTGAGGGAACCATGATAATGACCCATGGTATTGTATGTATGAGGCCTATATAGAGGCTAGAGACTCCCCGTTGAGAGGGGTTAAGGAATATTGTATGAATAGACATATGGCTTGTGGAGTGTTCTCCTTCCTTAATGAGTGAATGTATGGTGTTGCCCTACCTTAAGGGTTTGATTAATAAAGTGAATCATTTCTATCTACTTTGAAATTGTTATTCTTGGGTTTATTTATATTATCTTATATTTTTGGATTAGAACTATAACAAGTGGTATTAGAGCACTTTCTTGGGCAAAAGTGGAGAATTTTTCTTATTTTTTACAAGAACTTTCTGGGGCAGCGAGATTGTAAATCAGATCTACAAATTTTGGGGCATAATCTGCAAAATATAATTGCATATCTGGATTCTTTATGAAAAAATACCCAAGTTAAAAAAAAAAATTGGCCGAATCGGAGTCCGGATGAAGGAGATATTGCTGATCTAAAAATCAGTGGTGTTGCAGACATTTTTTGGGGCGGCGAATTTGTAGAACAGATTTGTATGATTTGGGACAAAATCTTCAAAATATATTTGTAGATTTGGATTTTTTGTGAAAAAAATACCTGATTAAAAAAAAATTGGTTGAATCGTAGTCCGAATGAGGGAGACATTGCTGATTTAAAAATTAGTTGGGTGGTAGACATTTTTCAGGGCGGTGAGTTTGCGGAGCAGATATATACGTTTTAGTTTAAAATATGTAGAATATAATTGTAGATTAGGATTGTTTGTGAAAAATACCCAAGTTCAAAAAACAATCAGTCGAATCAGAGTCGGGATGAGGGAGATATCGTTGATTTAAAATCAGCTATTTTTCAGCAATTTTTTGGAACATCGGGACAGTTGCAGCGCGCATCTGCAATTCCAGTGCCTAGATCGGGATTTCTACCACATGAGAAGATGCAAAATGGTTGTTCCATTTCTGAAAATAGGTCATAATAGGGATTCTGAGCAATATTGACTGAATTGTGGCCATTTCAAATTTTCGCCAAGTAAGTGATTTGTTTTAAAAAACCCTCTTCATGGCTTATAATAGTAATTTTTTACAAGAAAAAATAATGGGTCTTCTATTGAAAATTTTATAGCACATCTTAAGTTGGACTTCCCAGGGTGTTGGAAGGACAAAATAGGGTATTATTTGAAAGATGAGGCTGCTATATGGTGGAAATCACTTGACAGTGAGATTCTAAAGTTATGTCATGTTGACGAAATTGAAGAACTACTTTTAGACAAATGGTCTCATACTAGAAAGGAAGAAACCAAAAAACCTAGCAAAGATTTTATTTTTGCAGGAAAGAAGGAAACCAAGAAACCTAAAGGTTTATTTTCTGCTGGTATCTCCTTATTGTAGGTTCATGGATTGATTCAGAAGGAGAAGATCATTGTGTCTATAAATCCTAGTTGCAAGCATAATTTTATCAATGTTAATTTGGCAAAAAAATTGCAAGTTCCAGCAAAACACATTGAAAAGTCACAGGTTGATAATGGGGATGTTCAAGTTTATAAAGATTTGAAGCTTTCTATGGATAAGTATGTGTTGCATTGTGAATTTTATACTTCAGATATGGATAAGATGGATGTTGTTTTGGGATATCCTTAGATGGAATCTGTGGGTACTGTCAATATTAATGTGCTGAAGAAATTCCTGAATCTTTGGTATAAAAAGAAGAAAATTACATTGCAGGATATTTCCATTAAGACCCAAGTAGAAGATGTTCCAGGGTCTGACACATCAGATGATGAGCCCTTGATGGTTGACAACCAAACAAAAACATCAAACCAGGTACAGATGGAATCCAAGGAGGCTGAAGCAGAAAATATTACAGGTACATATACATTAGATGAGGAATTAGTGGTTGAAGTAACATTGGAAGATAAGCAACAACAAATGATGCCACAACATGTAACAACTACCAATTAGGCTCCATTAGGTGGTGAATTAAAGCAAAAGACTTCGTGGGTTAAAACTTTAGCATATCACCACCCACATCACCTCGCAAGAAAACAACCAACAAGATGGCAACAAATTAGCCACAAGGACAACCTCGACATGACAGATAGAGAGGAGCGACGATCCACACAAAAGAGCCGCGATGGTCAGCTTCCATCTCAAGCGAGCGAGGCACCAGCTAGATCGATGGTTCACCTTTCTCTGGGATGGCTAGATGCACATGCATGGTACTAGCGGATTACTCTTTTGAGTAGATCTTATTATTTGTGTTCTTCCCATGTTTCAAGGACGAAACATATTAAGGGGGGTGGAATGTAGTATACCTAGGGGGGATAATATGGGGTACAAAGGGAGGTATCCAAGGGAATAATGTAATAATGGGATGGGCCATAGTAATAAATAAGGTAGTTAACCCATATCATGTAAGGGACCACAAGTAGTTAACAATAAAGTAATAAGCCCATGGTATTAGATAGATGGTATTGAGGGAACCATGGTAATGACCCATGGTATTGTATGTATGAGGCCTATATAGAAGCTAGAGACTCCCCCTTGAGAGGGGTCAAGGAATATTGTATGAACAGGCATATGGCTTATGGAGTTTTCTCCTTCCTTAAGGAGCGAATTTATGATGTTGCCCTACCTTAAGGGTTTGATTAATAAAGTGAATCATTTCTATCTATTTCAAACTTATTATTCTTGGGTTCATTTCTATTATCTTATATTTTTGGATCAGATCTATAACAATATCTAACTTGAGTTCGAAGTGTATACCTTTCATGGTTGAGCGAAGTTTTGAAGTTGATAATTTTGAAGAATATAATTGGTCGAATCATTCATAACTATCACATTCTTTTGAAAGTAATCAGATCATAATACTTCTTGTGAATATTTTAATGCTAATCATTTTCATTTTGGCACCCAATCTCCTTTTGAGTATTAATGAATTCTTTGTTATTTTCTGAATCAAGTTCCTCTTTTTCATCTAGTACATCTCCACTGGTTTCATGTGTTTTCCATATTGGCATTCCTTTTGAATGGTTATGATGCTAGTCCTGGTTATATTCGATCACAATAGATGGTTTGACACATTCAACATATGAGGAAGATGTTTCTTTCATTTAAGGCATTTTTAAAGTAGTATAACTAATTGATCTTTTTGTCTCCTCATTGAGAATCTTATGTATTAATCAACCCATTTGATCATAGTTCTTGTCCTAACAACTATCATCTGATTAATCATTTTCCCACAAGTGTACATAATGATTGTTGTTCTACATTAGCCAATCTTTATGCTTTATCATCTCAATATTTAGATACTTGTCAAGCAGTTGAGTCACTTCAGCCTCTGTTGATCGTTATCTTGGGTCCTCACTATCTTGACAAGCCTTCTAAATCTGATTGGATATATTTTCCCTCACAAGATTCTCATCTTGATAACATGCCATTAATCGAGAAATTGTCTTTTCATGTATTCCAGTTTTCTCAAGAGGATATTTGTGAATTTCATGATCCAATCTATAATCAGTTAGAGGCATCATACTTAGCAAGCCCATTTTATAGAAACAAGTTTCGATTTCTCTTGATGTTTTCTAATGAATAAAATATAAGCACAGGTTCTTTCATAGGGAGTTGTAGATATTTGTATGATTTTTGTTATTATTGAAAAGGTAAGGTGGAAATTTGGATAAAGTCAGGTGGTATGACACATCTTTGTTTCTTTAAGAAATACCTTCTATTTGTTGTGCAAGATATTAAAGTTTTTATCTTTTCTAATGCACATTATAATATATTGGTTTTCATTGCTTGTATCTTTGTGATTGTAGGTTGAGAGAAATTATGTTGGATTCATTGGAAATACCATTACACTTATCCCTTACCTTCTAGATGGTTAGGTTTAGGAGTAGGCTCAGTTGCATTTACTTTCCTTTTCATTACATCTAGCTTTTTTCCTGCTCTCCATCTAGTATCCACATCTATTTTGTTTTTGTATGTTTTCGCTTCAATCTCCATTTGCTTTGTCTCCTGTTTTTGCTTTTGTTTTTGTATGCCTTTCTTTCATTTTTTCTTAATAAGACCTTGTGTGAAAATTTGCATGGATCAAAAGGGACTTTTTCATGGAATAAAAGAGAAGTGTGACAACCACAACACTTTGCTTTTTTTTTCTCCTTCTTTGTTTGGGAAAATGCCATAGGTTGAGTTAAGTTCAGATGGAAAATATGATTTTTCCACAAGGAGAACCTCGAGGGAACCTCTTAGATCCATGCCTATTCTAGTGTCTAAACTAATCAACTTGGTTTAAACTACCTATGTGTTAACACTTGTCCAATCTAGTAGAGAAAGGATAAGGGGAAAATCTAAAGTGATAAAATCAATATTAGAGGTCTTAAAATACTTCTATGAAGGAGCAACCTCCCTTGATCTCAATAAGTCCGGATCCCTCTTTTGCCCGTGGAAAATAATAAGTGATTGTGCACAGACTATTAAATAAATAAATAAAGGGTGAAAGAAGAGAAAACCTTCCTATGCAAGGAGGTGAAGCAAGCAACTTCGCCAGGGTACTATCCAGGCTCGCTCGAAATGAAGCAATGTTTGTGCTCCTGAAGTGACTCCATCGAGGTACTGTTCAGGTCTCTTGGCAGTAGAGAAACACAAGATATGAAAACTCATACTCTAAAAATCACAAACTTGTTATGCACATTACACTTTCTCGTATCGAAACAATTGTGATATAGTGTATCTTTTGTATGTGTTTCAACCAAGTAGCGAAAAGTAAGATGATATGTATAAAAATAGGTTGAAAGGGGGAACTCAGGGAAATCAATAATTCCTGAAGTTTTGACCCTTAACTAAAAAATTTCCCTAGACAAAGAAGCTGAAATTTTTCCAATGTGTTGCCAATTATTGTAGCTGCTACAACACCCTCCAAAATTTTCACTACAATTCGAATTTTAGAGCCTACTTCATTGTCATATCAAGTGTTTCTTCATTCATTAAGTTTAATTTTATGTTTCTTTGTATGTCATAAGTGTTTTGGAATGATCTCAGGTGTCATCACATTGAATAGAACATCTCTAAGTGCATTTCATGGTCAAAACATCTTTATGTTGCAAAACAACACTTTCAGGTTGTAGTCGCACACACTTCTCTCGTTATACTTGGGTAATGTGTATAAAGTGGTGTTTTGATGTATATTCATTGTTCATAAATCTTTTCTAAGTTATATCTATGAGTTGTTATGTGTCGCATGTGGTTTTATGTCTAGAACTCATCTTGTTTTCCCCTTGCCTTATCACCCAGACTTAGACAAAGTTCAGTTGCAAAGTGAGCTCATTAAGGCTAAGAGTGCATCAATGCAACCCGAAGCCTTTAACCCTCCTTGAGATTTAGGTGCACTCCCAAACCACAAATCCCATTCCTTATTTCTAATTGCGCCCTCCAAAATGACTAAGTCTTTCATGAGCGCATTCCTTCGATTCGAAGAAATGCACCCTGCTTGAGCACATTGGCACACATTGAATACTCCAAGATGACTACTTCAGCCTTCCCTGATGCACCATGTACCCTCTTTGGTATCCTTTAGCGCACTGCTTCGACCTGAAGGAATGCACCCTCCTTAAGAGCACTCCTTCGACCTAAAGGAATGTGCCCTCCTTGAGAGAACTCCTTCTACCTGAAGGAGTGCACCCTCCTTGAGAGAACTCCTTTGATCTAGAGGAGCATGCCTTCCTTGAGAAAACCCCTTTGACTTGTGACATGCACTTTTCCTTAACTACCTTATTCCCTTGAGCACGTGAGCGTATGACAAAGCCTTGAAGCCTCCCTTCTTCAACCCTTCAACCTTTCAAAGTGCACCCATGTTCCTAGAAGCACCTTTGACCCTTTTTAGTGCATTGAAAAGTCATAAATAGAAAATATGAATAAAACAAGGTATATTAGGAAATTTTCAGGCTGATAGTTACTCGTCATGGGTGATTGCAGAAGCAATTATTCCAGGGACCTCATAGAAAGCACAGACAAGGAAGATCGGGAAAATAAGATAAACAAAGAAAGCATGAAAAGAATCAAGAACATGCTTGAAACTTGATGATCAAAGCTGAACATGACACCAATCTTCATTATTTTCATCAATACAATTACATCCCTACAAGAAAATACAATGGAGTTGCAGAAATACGAGTTCTCTCCACAAGAACACTAATCAAAATATCCCTAGAGGAAAATTCGACTTGGTAATTACAAAAAATAATTAGGAATCATTTCCCATGAATGGAGGAAGCTTTCCCCACCAAAATCCCTTGATTAGTGGATCTGGTTCCCGATACTATGAATCTGCATTAAATGGTAGAGAACACATTCCTAGATTTTCTCAATCATTGGAGTTCCACAATCCGTGTTGTAATTCCATAATATATTGTCAATTTATTATTTAATAGTAATCCTCCTGTAGCAGGGAGAAAGTCCCTAAATTATCTCCTCCTCCAAATCTTCATAATTTGCTCAATATTCTCATAATACTTCACAAAAATAAATAATATTAGGGAAAAATATGCAATTATTCATAAACCTTCCTAATGAATATATTAAAGTTAAAAATACATTATCTAATGCAAAAAGAGAGGATTAATGTGTTGAAGGATGGTCATAGGTCTTAATTTATGTTTAATTTAGAGGCCCATCATACCCCCTTGCTGAAAGTGTTGCTCATCCTCTAAGAAACTTAGTGACCTCATTGTGCCTCATTCATGGCTCTAGTGGCCTCTCTCTTGTGAATTAAGAATCTCGGCTGTAAGTTATGCAAGGACAAGCCCAAAAACATATTTGTGCAAAGAAAAATCCTTGTTTCTTGAGACGATTAGTTTGCTTACTTCCCCTTATTCAATATGGGTTCTTGAATATTTTTCAGTTTGGCAAGGTCTTCCACATCCTTATCAACCTTCTGCTACCTTGTTCCACTATTTCAAAACCTCTAAAACCTTCAAAATTTCCTTAGATGAGAACTAGGGCATTTTGTAGCAATTCTTGTCAAAATGACAGGAAACCCTGTTAAAACTACAAGAAACCCTTTTTGAGAATAAATGATAGTCTGAACCTAGGACATGCCCTCAACTTGACTCCCATTCCTTTCTCTCATTTCTATAACATCTTTTAGGCCTTGGACAAAAGCTAGAAAGAGATTAGAGACCTCCTAGAAAGTCTCTTTTCATCACTGCAGTTTGAGTTCTGTTTTGATGGTGGATGTCTCATTTCCTTTTATTGCTTTCTTTTCTCTCTTGTGGCCTAGATGGTTGTCTAATGGCCTTGGAGTTATCTGTTTTGATTAAATCTCTCTTAGGCACTGTCATTTTTGGTTTTAGCACAATTTTTTCTTTCTTTCTTCTTGTAGCAGCATTCCGCCTTCCTGTAGTAGTCATTCCTTCTTCCTTCAAAGTCTTCTAACTATATGGAAGTGATGAGAAATGATGTAGGTTTGTGAAAATGGAGAGGATGCTTTGTTTTCTTTCCAAGAAATTTCCAGGGTGAGATAGGGTTTGTTCTTGAAATTATGAAATGGGATGGATGAATGATGGATAGATAGTGAATAAGAAGTGGATGGAGGGCTTGGAGTGTTGTAGTGACTTGGCCTTTGCAAAAATTCCTTCTTTTAACTGTTGTCTTCATTCCTTGAAATCATCACCGTTAATTTTTTGACTTTTCAACATTGTATGAGTGAAGGAGTGAGCTGCAATTAACTAGTTGAAGGCGACTGAGACTGTTAACCCATCCTTAACTTATAAAACCTCATCTCTCATGCAATCACAACAAATTTCTAACTATAATATGCTCAAGAGAAGATGTCAAGAATATTGCATACTTGTACCTACCTGATGGTTGTTGGAGAGACATGCATGTTGCTGCTAAGTTGATGTCGTTGTGCTTCTCATGACTCAAGTACATCTTCTTGACTGCCTTTTCCTTTTTTGTTGATCTTATTTTGCTTATGAGTTGTCTTCTTGTTGATGTGCAGGTGATGGCTTCCTCTATTGCTGCTAAGCTATGGAGGAGCTTCATTGTGCCTATATTTATGCTTCTCCTCTTTTAATCATGGTGCTGAAGGTTAGGCCTGGATCCTACTGTTACTCCCAAATAGGTTGTTGTAGCCGCCCTTTTTTTTCAATGTTTGCATCCTTTCTCTATTAGAGGGTAAATAGGTATTGGAATGAGTGGAAGGTGTGGACATAGAGTGACATGGTCATGATGGGTGTTGGCTAAGATGTGGTGAAGTCAACGTCCTTTTTTCCTATCCCAAAACAGTCATGAATCATAATTTTTCCATCGGAGTGCCAATCTTGTAGATTTTCAGAACTTCTTGTAGTACTACCGAAAACTTCTATAGTAATTCAGGACAACCTCTTATAGTTGAGTTGTTTCATCCATATCTCCCAAACGGTAGAATGGATTGACCTGAAACTTTATGAGCAGGTTTCCATTATCATTATAACCTCCCCATAAAACAATTTGGCCAATGGATGCATGGATCTCGAGAAAAAATAAAAATGGACGAAGGTGATGGAGGCTGATTCCTTGGAAGTCGTGCACTATAATTTGTTGAAATTGCTTGAGAATGTTACCATAATCCATATGCATCTCCCCATGAAACAACTTTTTAAATGGATGCATGGTTTTCAAGTTATGGAAAAAATAAATTTATGCTCTATGTATTTTTGTTTCCTGTAGTAAAACAGAGCCTTCCTATAGTTTTTTAGGACAACAAGTAAACTAAATGGGAAAAGCTTGAGAATGATGGGTGGATTGTGGAAATAGATGAGAGTAATGGATTGGCATGGTCTTGGCCTTGTTGGAGAATTTGAGCAAAGGAGAAGAAAGTCAAAAATTGACTTCTTTTGACTAGGTTTGACCTATTTTTTCTTTTTTGGTGGCAACTTTTTTTTGTTCCTTGTAGATGTTGGAAAGCACTTGCATTCATCAAAGAGATACATGGAGCAAGGATTTTTATTTTTTTTAGTAGGCCTATTAGCTGCCTCAATGAGGTTTTCAACTAGTAGGTCTGGCTAAGCGCCTCAAAGGAGGGTTTCACCTAGGATTTTTTTTTCTCTTTTATTTTACTTTTTTCCCATTCCGTTGACCGCCTTATGGAGGTTTTCAATCAATGAACAAATATGAGGTGTCTCAAAGGAGGTTTTCACCTGAGATTTTTATTTTTTTCTCTTATTTTTCAATTTTCTTTCTAACCTACCCTACTTGAAAAACAAAGTCACCTTCAAGTATAAGAATACTTCTAATAGAGCCATGTGCACATCAATATGATAGGCAAAATGATGTGTAGGCTTGAAATGTATGTTTTGACATGTACCTGGATTTTAGAGACCAAATGATTTGACTTTGAAACGATCAAGCATAGCTGAAGAAGAGAGTGATGCTCCATCTTGTTGGTTTTTTGGAACCAAACCTCAATATAACTTTGATGTCCCTGGTTTTCTTGCTTATCTGGATCATTCTTCATGTCTTCTTCTACCATGACCTTCAAATTTTCCTTGTTTTGTTGATTGTTCTCTTGAATACATGGAGGATTTGATGGTAACCATGAGGGAGCTCTCTCAATCTTTGATTTTGATGTTTGCTCTTCATTAATTGAAGCCCATGGTTCTTTGAACTTCTCTTTTGAATCTTCTTTTTTTGCATGTTGTCCTTCAATGGCATCAAGATAATCTGTTTTTTGCAATACTCTTCCTGAGCTATGGTGAATATCATTGATCTCAAGAGGAGATGATTGGAAGTTTTGTACCTCAGCATTGTAAGTGGGCTGAGCTACTTCAATGTGTGGGTTTGGAAATGGTGGTACAAGTAGTTGAGTGGGAGTGGATATTTGATATGGAAGTGGTTGGGGTTGTGGTTGTGGTGGAGAAGAATGCTAGGGATAACATAGAGTTGGGTATGGAGGATATTGAGGATATTGTGGATGGTTCCCATAATTTCCTTGCAAACCTTGTTGCCAAGATTGGTTTTGGGGTTAAGATGGCTAGTGTTGCCAAGGAAAGGGCGTGTTTCAATTACTTTGAGATGGTTGTGCATAACCTTGAAATTGTGAATTAGGATCTGACATCATACTAGGTTGACTAGGCTGCCATGGTTCTCTTGGAGTTACATAACATAGTTGTATTGGCAATTGACTTGCTCCATTGTCCCCTTTGTGAACTTGCTTTAACCTTGGTAATTAGGAGCAACATTTAACATCATATGATTATGCATGGACAACACGAATATCAACATCTTCTTTTTCTTCATCTTGCATTCTTAATATTTCTACTTGTTTGATTAGATTTCTAAGAATTTATGTTTTAAAATCATCAAACAAATTTCCAAGTTTAGCTTGACTTACCAATTTTGATGTTGATTTACCTACTCTTGCCTTTCCTCTTGATATCTGTTTACATGTTTCAAAAATTTATTCGAATGATAATTAGTATACATCACCTCTACTCATGAGATCAAAGAGATTAATCCATTCATCCCTAATTGTTCTAAATAAAATGGATTTTAGTGTGTCGGATCCTAAATGATGTAGTTTTTACCTCTTAACATTATACATGAACCTTTATATTAGATCCTCTAGACTCTCATCTTCTCTTTGATTCATTCTAAAGATTTTTTCTTTAAGATCATGATATTTATATTTTTCTAGAAATATATTTTGCATATCATTCCTGATCATATTGAATTAGTCCCTAAACTCATGAACCATTTAAGAGAATTATCCTTGAATGTTGCCAGAAAAAATCTCAGTTTTGAGTTTTTAATAAGTAACCATAAGATCTACAAACAATGTCAAATTCAAAGAGAAAGGTTTTCAGATCCTCTTACCTTAGACCATGAATTTCCAGAAGAAAATATGGAGGGATTTTATTCATGTGCACATTGCCATCAGTGTCTTGAATGTGAAATCTAAGAGGATCTTCCTCATTGTCATCATCTCCATCCATTTATTCTACATTATTTTCCATCTTCTTCTTCTACCTGCAAAAGTGAATGGTGATGTGGGTCTTACTGCACCACGTGATGAAATGGTGTGGGGGGTGGGTTGGTGTTGGAGATTTTTTGTTTTTGTTTTTATGATTGAATGAAAACATTAATGTAATTCATTTTTCTATTTTTGAAATGAAATATGTCTAATGCAAATATTTTTTGTTTTTGCAAAAAGTAAAAAGAAATGAAACAACTAGGGAAGAAAATAACACATACTTTGACACCTCCCCGACAATGGCGCCAAAAAGTGATAAGCATTGGTATTACAACAAGAATGTTGCAACTCCCAAGGCTACCGACTTTAATTATCAACTCGGGGTTTGTAAAAATGTAAGAGGTATTGGTACTATATGTGCAACATACAATATGTCATTTCTTTGTTGTCACAAGAGAAAAGAAATGTTGCCTATTTGCAGGAATGGGAGACTAAATTTAAAAATGCTTGTAAAGTAACATGAAATCCCCAATCTACTTATTAACACACTTTGCTTGCAAAAGAACCCTATTTTAACCCTATTTGTCACATGTGATGTTTTAACTAATGTAAGCATGAAATATGATCTCGAGAGTATTAACTATTGTGTGCACGTGTAAATATAAAAGAACTCATTTTTTTAATCCTTTTTTCTTTATAAATGCAAATGCTAATCTTTCCTTGATCTTTGGAAGGGAGACAAGTGTGGAGGAAGAGGGGTACAATGATTTTGATGGCTTGAAGGTCAAGTAGGGGCCTAATCCCAGCTTCAATGATGATTTTTCTCAATTTGGGCTCAAAAAATGCCACTACAGGATTTCTTGTTGGGTGTATTATTTCCCCTATACATCCCTTAGTTCTCCTACAGGATCCCCTGTTTTACTAAAGGATGTTACAGATTTACTATACGAAATTATAATTCATCGAATGACCAAGAAAATCAAATCGAAATTGGATGGGAAAAATTTTATTATTGACTAGGATGTCTTAGGTTCCAATTCCAAGTGGAATCACTCAAAAAGACTTCTATTAATCCATGCTAAAAAAATAGCAGAAAATTACTAGTCGAAAATCTAGAAATTCAAGAACTAGTGAGCTAGTAAATCTATAAAATGCCTAACCTAAGAAAGTGAAAATATAATGGGGTGATTTTTGTTATGAACTATAATGTTTTTTTGATATAATGCAAGTGGATACAACTCAATTGAAGCTCGTTAGAATGCTCTAAAAAATAGAAGAAATTTATTGTTCTTTGCCACAAAGGAGTTCCAGAAATCTAGATTTGGGAATAAGAAGTCTAATCCAAGTAGCTCAATGATTCATATTACCTTACAAAGCTTTTCCAAGGATGAAATGATGCTTGTTATCCTGCAAAAGAACTTACATCAACCATTTAACCCAATCCTACAACAAGAAATCATTATTTCTAAATGTAGAAATGGAAAGGAATAAAAACAAGAGATGCATGTGAATAAGAAGTGAAAAGAAGGAAAGAAAATGATACAAAAGGGATCTGAGGCTCCTGGGATGGTCAAGACCAAGGAAACTCAAAGACCTATGGAGGAGAACAAGATCTAAAATATGAACATGACACCAATCGTCATTATTTTCATCAATACAATTACATCCCTACAAGAAAATATAATGGAGTTATAGAAATACGAGTTCTCTCCACAAGAACACTAATCAAAATCTCCCTAGAGGAAAATCCAACTTGGTACTTATACAAACTGATTAGGAATCATTACCCATGAATGGATAAAGCTTTCCCCACCAAAATCCATTGATTAGTTGATCTGGTTCCCAATACTAGGAATCTGCATTAAATGGCAGGGAACACATTACAAGATTTTCTCAATTATTGGAGTTCCACAATATGTGTTATGATTCCATAATATCTTGTTGATTTATTATTTAATAGTGATCCTCCTGTAGCAGGGAGTAAGTCCCTAAATTATCTCATCCTCCAAATCTTCATAATCTTCCCAATCACATAATATTCCACAGAATTAAATAATATTAGGCACAAATATGCAATTATTTTTAAACCTTCCTGATGAATATATTAAAGTTAAAAATACATTATATAATGTAAAATAGAGGTTTAATGTGTTGAAAGATGGTCATAGGCCTTAACTTATGTTTAATTTAGAGGCATGGGCCTTAATTTATGTCTGATTTAGAGGCCCATTAATGGCAGTTGGCCCGATACTCCGGATGGGGCTCCTACTCCAAACAATGTGAGTTCGAATTGTGACTTCACATCGGGGAGAGCCTCTATATGTTGGCCATATCCAACACAAACAACACATGGTTAACCATATTTTATAAAATCAATCGTGGTCAACCATGGTCTAACGTCGAATTGAGAAAAAGATTATCACATTATGAAAATTAATCATTGTCTCAACCATGGCCCAACACCGCATTATGAAAAATATTGTTTCAATATGATAATCATCATCAACCATGCTCAACCATGGTCAATCATGGTCAGCCTTGGTCAACCATGTTTTATAAAATCAAACATGGTCATCCATGGTCAATCATGATCAACCATGGTTTAACATCGCATTGTCACAAATATTGTGTTGATATGAAAATCAATCATGGTTAAGCATGGTCAACCATGGTCCAACATCACATTGTGACAAGGATTGTCTCAATATGAAAATCAACCATGGTCAACCATGTTTATTTTAGTGTTTATAATATTTATCTTAAGGTTTATATACCTTGGGTTTATAATATTGATCCCTTTGGTTTATAATATTCGTCCCTTGGGTTTAATATTATTCAACCTTGGTAAACCATGTTTTATAAAATCAATCGTGGTCAACCATGGTCTAACATCGTATTGTGACAAATAATGAATCAATATGAAAATCAACCGTGGTCCAATGTCACATTATGACAAAGATTGTCTCAATATGATAATCATGGTCAACCCCGGGCAACCATGGTCAATCGTGGTCAACCTTTTCCAACCATGGTCAACCATGTTTTATAAAATCAAACATGATTATCCATGGTCAATCATGGTCAACCATGGTTGAACGTCGCAAATTCACAAAAGTGTTGACATGAAAATCTAACATGGTTAAGCATGGTTAATCATTGTCCAACGTCACAATGTGAGAAGGATTCTCTCAATATGAAAATCAACCATGGTCATCCATGTTTATTTTAGTGTTTATAGTATTTATCTTAGTGTTTATATACTTTTGGTTTATAATATTAGTGCCTTGGTTTAATATTATTCTCTTAGGTTCATAATCCCTCAGGGTTTTCATATTAATCCCTTGGGTTTATAATATCAATCCCTTGGGCTTATTATCCCCTTTGGTTTATAATATCAATCATGTTCAACCATGGTAAATGATATCCAACCATGGTTAACCATGGTTAACCATGGTCAATGATATCCAACCATGGTTAACTATGGTCAACTATGGTCGAATGTTGCATTGTGACAATTATTGTCTCAATATGAAAATCAAACATGGTCCAACATTGCAATGTGACAAAGATTATCTCGATATGAAAATAAATCTTGGTCAACCATGGTCCAATGTCGCATTGTGACAAGGAATGTCTCAATATGGAAATCAACGATGCTAAACCATGTTTGTTTTAGGGTTTATAATATTTATCTTAGAGTTTATATACCTTGTGTTTATAATTTTTATCCCTTTGGTTTATTATTACCTTGGGTTTATTAATCCAAGGGTTCATATTCCTAGGGTTTAATATTATTCCCTTAGGTTTATAATCCCTTGGGTTTTTAGTATTATTCCCTAGGGTTTGTTCTTCCCTTGGGTCAACCATGTTTTATAAATTCAATCATGGTGAACCATGATCCAACGTCGCATTGTGACACATATTATCTCAATATGAGAATCAACCATGGTCAACCATGGTCCAATGTCGTATTGTAACAAAAATTCTCTCGATTTATAAATCAATCATGGTCAAGCATGCTCAACCATGGTACAACGTCACATTGTGACAAGTATTGTCTCAATATGAAAATCAACCATGGTCAACCATGTTTATTTTAGTATTTATAACATTTATCTTAGGGTTTACAATATTAGTCCCTTAGGTTTAATATTATTCAACCATGGTCAGCCTTGCTTTATAAAATTAGTCTTGCTCAACCATGGTTAATCATGGACAAGTAAGGTCCAATGTCACATTGTGACAAATATTGTCTCAATATGAAATCAATCATTGTATCAACAGTGGTCCATCATCACATTATGATACAGATTGTTTCAATATGATAGTTATGGTCAACTATGGTCAACCATTGTTTATAAAATCATACATGGTCATTTATGGTCAATCATGGTCAACCATGGCCTAACATTGCAATGTGAAAAAAATTGTCTTGATATGAAAATTAACCATGGTTAAGCATGGTTAAACATGGTCCAATGTCGCATTGTGACAAGGATTGTCTCAATATGAAAATTAACTGTGGTCAACCATGTTTATTTAGTGTTTATAATATTTATCTTAGGGTTTATATACCTTGGGTTTATAATGTTAGTCCCTTTAGTTTAATATTATTCCCTTGTGTTCATAATCGCTTGGGGTTTTAGTATTAATCCCTTGGGTTTATAATATCAATCCCTTAGGTTGGTCAACCATGTTTATTTTCTTGTTTATAATATTTATCTTGGGGTTAATATACCTTGGGTTTATAATATTAGTCCCTTGGGTTTAATATTATTCAACCTTGGTCAACCATGGCCCAATGTTGCATAGTGACAAATATTGTCTCAGTATGAAAATCAATCATTGTCTTAACCATGGTCCACCATTGCATTATGACAAAGATTGGGCCTAATGGTTAAGAGAATGTGTTTTCTCCTAAAAGGTCATAAGTTCAAAACTAGACGGGGGTAGAGTATATATGCCTTCTTAGACTTAGCAGTCAAATCGCTGCATGGAGGTGGGTCCCTTTTCCCATAAACAAGGGGGTCTCATACACCAATGTGGTGTATGGCTTGGTCGTCACTTTAAAATTGGATAATAATAATAATAATCATTGTCAACTATGGCCAAACGTTGCAATGTGAAAAAAATTGTTTTGATATGAAAATCAACCATGGTTAAGCATGGTCAAACATGGTCCAACGTTGCATTGTGACAAGGATTGTCTCAATATGAAAATCAACCATGGTCACCCATATTTATTTTAGTGTTTATAATATTTATCTTAGGGTTTATATACCTTGGGTTTATAATATTAGTCCCTTGAGTTTAATATTATTCCCTTGTGTTCATAATCCATTGGGGTTTTAGTATTAATCCCTTGGGTTTGTTATTTCCTTGGGTTTATAATATCAATCCCTTAGGTTGGTCAACCGTTTTTATTTTCTTGTTTATGATATTTATTTTGGTGTTAATATACCTTGGGTTTATAATATTAGTCCCTTGGGTTTAATATTATTCAACAGTCGTCAACCATGGCCCAATGTCGCATAGTGACAAATATTGTCTCAATATGAAAAGCAATCATTGTCTTAAACATGGTCCATCATTGCAGTATGACAAAGATTGGGCCTAATGGTTAAGAACATGTGTTTAATCCTAAGAGGTCACAAGTTCAAAACCAGAGGGGGTTAGAGTATGTATGCTTTCATAGACTTAGTAGTCAAATCACTGCGTGGAGGTGGGTCCCTTGTCCCATAAACAAGGGGGTCTCATACACCAATGCGGTGTCTGGATTGGCCTTGAATTTAAAATTGGATAATAATAATAATAGTCATGGCAAACCATGGTCAATCATGATCAACCATGTTTTATAAAATCATACATGGTCATCCATGGTTAATCATGATCAACCATGCCCGAATGTTGCAATATGAAAAAAATTGTCTTGATATGAAAATCAACCATGGTTAAGCATGGTCAACCATCGTCCAACATCACATTCTGACAAGGATTGTCTTTTTTAGTGTCCATTAGTCATAGTGATCAAATTTACTCTTTCATGTTGTTTATAGAGTCTTAGGTCAAATTATTACATTTTCAAACAAAATTAGACATCTTTCTTGGTTATCAAATGGTCCTAAGTCATTGTCTAGGTGTCATTGCTACTCCCTCCACTTATTCAAGGTTATAAAAACCATCATGGTCATGTCATCATTTCCTGTTATAGATCATCAAATAATTTAGTTGGTCACCATTTAGGTCACGGTCTTGAGTATTCATTTGATAGTCATCATAATATTAGTCATCAATATCAATTTAGGGAGTCAGGTCATCCATTAAGGTCATCATCATGGGAGATAGCAATTGAATAAAGTTTTTCAAAAAAGAATTTCCTATTGAATAAATAATGGTGTAGTACCAATCACATCATCAACAACTACTTAAAAATACACATGAGGTCATCATTCCACTCCTTTCCCATAAACCCTAATTGCAACTACTCTTTTGTTGCGCTTTTAGGAAATCCTCGTGTTTTGTCCTTTTCACCACCTTTTTTCCTATACATTTGAAAAATTCCACTTCTATCCTATCCCTAACACCCACCCTTACTCCCAAAAATTTCCCTAGAACTTTCCCTCACTCCCATCCTCCTCATCTCACTCTTTCAAAACTACTGCGCTTCTGAGATTGTCGTTGTGTTTTTTCCCCTACCTCCCCTTCACAACTCCCTTCTCATGGGTAGCACTTCCTCATACCATTGTTTGCATTCCATGTCAATTCAAAGGGTAAGTCTATATCTTCTACCCCATGGAAACATGTAAGACCTAAAATAAGTCAGAAGGAGGAGGTGATTGGCATGATTTTTAGGGTTTTGAGGTCATTTGTTGCACACAGGGACAATTTTACTTCAAGACTAGTTTATGAAGTAATGGAGATGAATTTTACAAAAGTGAAAGTCAGTTTTGTCAATCATAGAACAAAGAAACAATACCTCCTTCAGTTTATGCACGGGTGTTATGATTGGGAGATATGCAACGAGATTTGAGGCCTATTTTTTGAAAAATATTTAATTGTCTTTTTTAGCCATTCTTTTGTGGTACGTATTCCAAGCAAATGGAAATGAATTTCCAAAACCAGAGAGAGATTTTTATCGACAATCACCTTATATACAAAAACATATCCCCGGTTTATAACAGGTGTTATGGTTAAATATATATCAATTCGTCTTTTACCCCTATGTTTTTTCTGCACTTCTGGAGATTCAATTTATTGTGTTTTTGGATAGTCAGTTTTAAAACCAATTTTGAAGAGCTTAAAATGAGGTTTTTGCATGGTTTAATGGCTCCATGATGTAGAGGACATCCTTAGATTTAAATCATGTCTTCAAATGAAAAAAAATTCATTAAGGATGGTCTCCAAATTAGCTTGCAAACTTTTGTTGCGCTTCTACAAAAGTTGTTGCATTTCTAGGTAATTTGTTGCTTTTTTAGTGACTAACTTCAAGCTTGGATTATGAACAAATGGGAAAGTATTTTTGAAAAATGGAGGCAAAATTTGGTCATAACATATCCAAAAAGATTAATCTCTGTTAGTTTTTAAATATACTATATGGTTTGGGAAATATTTAATCATCTTAGAGGCCTATGTTTTTTTTCCAGAAAATGAGACACTACGTTTTGCCTGTTTTAGTCATGTTTTCTTGGCGCGTTTTCCTAACAGCTGGAAGTGAAGTTTTGAAAACCAAGAGAGGTTTGTATTAAGGACATATTCAAAAGGAAACATCTCTCATTTGTTACACATGAGTTATTTTCTTGGACTTATAGGTGGCACTTTGAGACCCTTTTTTCACAATTTCGTGAGGCCAAAATTGTTGACAAGGTTTTAGAAATTTTGAAATTCAACTTGGTGGACCTCCAACTTGCATGGTTTACCTAAAATCTATTTGGATAATGAATTTTGAGAATCTTTATCTCATATCCCATCATTATATTTTCAGTTATCATATTTTTAGTTAGTAAAAAAGAAAACCCTAGATAGCAGGATATGAGCAAATTTTACAAATATTTTATTCCTAAAGTATTGTAACATCTTCCTATCTCTAAAAAGGAAGGATTCCGACCTCCTTAAGATTAGATGATATATTTTGTATATATTTGATGGTTGGAAGAGAGAGAATGGTGGGATGCTTGAAGCACATACAGTTCTGAACTAGTGTACTTGACTTTCTGCAGAGAAATAATACATTTGCAGCTATTATTGTGGGATTCAAGTGTTATAGTCAGTGGTATTGTTTTCTCTAGTATTTCCTATGAATTTGATTATTTGATGTTTCCAATAGCTATCCATGTTTCTTCTTATGATTATCTCTTAAGTTTTAAACAGATTTTATGATTAGTAATGCTCTATTTTATCTGAGATTTTCATATAAGTGTTTTACCCTCTGAAAAAGTGAATTCATTATGCTCACTTAACTCCTATTATTTCCTCCTCACCACACTATAATGACAAATTTATTTGTGTTGCCAATTATAGCTATCTTTCCTCATTCTATGTCTGCAACTGATCGTTTAGAATCATTGGCCTAGTTCCTAAACCTGGTGCTCTTTATCTAGCAAACCCTAACCAAAACCCCATTGAGTTGATGCCTAGCCTAAAACCCTTATGTTCTCGAGTCACTTTCATTGGTTGTGACGTTGATTTTAGAGAGAGCCCTCTCTGATTTGGCAGGGCTAGCTGCCAAGTCCAAAGTTGTTATGAGGTTACCTCAGGTTACCTCTTTGGTTTCCTTTCTCAGCCTTGGGAAACTAAGGAGCACTAACAACCTCAATATGAAAATCAACCATGGTCAACCATGTTTATGTTAGTGTTTATAATATTTATCTTAGGGGTTATATACCTTGGGTTTATAATATTAGTCCCTTGGGTCTAATATTATTCCCTTATATTCATAATCCCTTGGGGTTTTAGTATCAATCCCTTGGGTTTATTAATCTAAGGGTTCAACCATGGTTGAGCATGGTCCAATGACGCATTGTGACAAAAATTGTCTCATTGTGAAAATTGCCCATGGTCAACCATGTTTGTTTAAGAGTTTATAATATTTATCTTAGGGTTTAATCATTAAATAAATAAATATAATAATGAATGAAATTAAAAATGAATTATTTAATTAATTTATAATATTTAATTAACAATATTTATATTAATAAAGCATTCATAATAATAATAATAATATTATTATTATTATTATTATTTTTCTAAATATTTCTAGATATATTGATATAACAAAATGGTACAAGGAGGCGCCGACCTCTACAGTTTAGATCTCAAAATAAGCTCTTTTTAACAACCAATATCTAAAATTGATTGCTAACAATGGGGAAACTAGTCCAAAATTGAAATGTTTGTTGCCCACGCAGGGGTTACAACCTCGAATAGTTGATTAGAATTCACATTAAAATTTAACAACAATTGCATAAAGTGATCAACAAAATAGACCGTTGATAGCATTTTCACAAAGGAAACGACAAAATGGACCACTGACATGGGAATCCGTGAGCTCATGACCTGGCAGGAGGGTAAGCTTGGAACGGCTAAGTGTCGTTGGAGTGAGGAGGTTCTTCGATGATCAGACATTTGTATTCTTCCATCTCATCCTCTACAACCAGTTGAACTCTTGGCGCTTCCTCCATCGTCTTGGCTTGGGTTGGGGTATTACCTCCATGATCTGCACCTTTGCATTCTGGAGCGTCCTCCTGAGTTCTTCGTTCCCCTAAGCTGACGCCAAGGGCTTTCCTTTTGCCTGCAACTGTTTTCTTCGGGAGATGACTAGCTGGGGCATGCGTGCTTTGAGGTATTTCTTCGAATACTATAGAAATTGTGGCAATTATGCACGACCTGTCTAGAGTACACCGAAACTGAAATTGGGTTGAATGATTGGGAGGTTGAGGAGCCTCTGCATCACGCCCTAGACTTGCCATCTGCACGCATCCTCATCCACTGCGGGTTACAGGATAGTGTCCTGTGAAGTGAGTTGCAGAAGAAGGGGAAGAAGCGAAAGAGGGGGTAGATTTCGAGTGAGACAGGGATGGAGGCCGAATTACACTACCTCTACTGCCACCCCTCCGACAGCACATTTGATGGTGCAACCGAGGCATGCTAAACTGGCTTGAATAGGATAAACTAGGACAAGGAATGGTGGAGGCAGGGGAGGAATTGTTGGAGGGTGTCGAAGGAGCAGAGGTATTCAGATCAATGCCAAGGTGAAAGTCCAAAGTATCAGAGCATAGACTATGAAGGAGATTGAGTGAGAAATGGGCAGTCTCGTCTAAATCAGGGTGGCCTCTTCTCCCTAATGTCGTGTGCAGGCTCGGCTCTGCGGCATCAGCGAGATAGATGAGATTCAGAGGAGAATGAGTATGGGGGAAGCAATTCGAGAGCATCATCTTAACCAATAGAGCTAGTCTACCTTGTCCTACGCACTGCATTAAATCTTCATAAATGCCTGCGATGGAGTTCTGGAGGGAAGCATGGCCGGTCCCTTTTTTGTAGCGCTATGACAACACATTTATTCACCCGCATCTGGGATATTATTATTATTTATTAATTATGAATGATTTATTATTAATAATTAATTAATTAATTATTATTATATTTATTAATTTCTAATAATATTAAATTTAATTAACAATAAAATTAATACTATTAATTATTATTAATAATAATAACTATATAATTTTGGCTTATATCAATCACATTTTCTAATGTGGTTGTGCATGTGATTGATATACACATTTAGTGTATATCAACAACATTTACTAGTATAGTGTTAGATTATTTATTTCAAAATAATTGAAAATGTCCAAATATAATAATAATAATTACATTCATCTTCACATGACATTTGAAAACCCACAAATTAGGGTGGAAAATAATGGAAATTCCCACAAAATTATGACAAAATCCAGCAGAAATTTTTGAAAATCTGGGTTACAACTGTCAAACTGTCAAACTTCAAGATTTTAGGTGCGCTAAACGTTCTTGATGGTGCCATAAAAAATGATAAAACACTCCATTATTTGGATTTTCCTTTTTTTTAATTCACCAGATTTCAACAAGAAAACTACTAAACTACTACCTTCCAGGGGGCCGGCGATTCTGTCGCGTCGGTAGACAACGCCATTGCAAATTATACCGGGAATCCAAATGAATAACACCTAAGCTTGATGGGATTTACAAACTTGACCTCATGCATGTGTACTTAGACTTTAAAGGATATAAATGTGGCATTAGCGTTAACCATCATGGAGAATTGTATCAGGATCCAAATCTAATCTTCTTCATGTGCTTCAGTCGCCGTAATGTAATCTTCTTTAGTAAAGGTAGATAAAAATAATGCCATATACACAAACTATTGCATATACCAAACGTTTGGTTGCTTTGTCATAAGAACTGGATTCACTTTGTTTAACTTTTGTTGATTTATATATAGAAAGAAACCGGTTAACAGCTATGACCACATTTTCAAATGGTTTTCTTTTACTATGTTGCACATGAAAGGTTAAAGGATATTGAATTCCTCGACATCAACCAACTCGAATCTTAATTATCAATATAGAATTTTGACTTATCTGAAATTAATTATTGCTATCTAACCGGACAACCAACAACCAGTCACCTCCAAGCCCCGTTTCCCTCGGTGGGATGGATTAAAGTGAATTATAAAACTTGATGAACTAATATTTATTTTAATGTGCTTCGAATGGGGACTCGGCCAATATTTATTTTTGTTTTTGGTTCAAATCATTATTCAATCAGATCATTCTACTTCCTTCCACGCGCTTCCATTCCCCACTCATTTGGAAAACCCCTTGTCGCGGGTCTTCACCTCCCCTAGTCTAGTCTCTCACTCATATTTAAAAAAATAAAAAATCCAGCAATGCAGAACAACTTTTTCGGAAAGGGGTAACGAGCTTGTTATCGGGTATTAAATGCCCGTTTAGCTGCAAGCTCGATAATCATTGAAGGCTCCATCTCCACCAAAAATTATATGGCTATTAAACTTACAGCTAAACAGACATTTAATGCCCGTGAACAAGCTCGTTAACCCTTACCAACCTTTTCTCTACTGCCAGTTCAATGCAATGCCTCTAACTCCTCCCCTTCGCCTTAATATATGCGCTCTGCTCCTCCTCTCCTGCTGCTCCTCAATATCATGTTTCCCAAATTAATGGAGTAACTGTAGTTGTCTTAATAGACGCGGGAACTTTTGTTTCAGAAACACGATCGCTAACGACAACCGTGATTTTCGTGAGGGTGACGTTCTTTCTTTGGAAGCAAGAAAATTGAGCGATGAATAAAAAAGATTAAAAGCGTTTAATGAGTCAAAGTGTATGGCAAAATTTGAAGACTCACAACAGTAGATGCAACACGCCATCAAAAGTCTAAAGTTGAAACATTCAATTAAGAAATAGGTATGTAGCCTCCACAGCGACAAAGGCACCATCAATGACTTTGTCTGTTGAGTGGTCATTGTCACAGGCTTCACGTCAAAATCACTCCACACTATTCTTCAGTGGTGCCAGCGGATTGTGGAATTTTTCCATCTTCAATCCACGGTAGGGCAACCACGAAACTTCATGTGTGTCAATAACAAGTTGGTTTGTTGATTTTTGCAATATTGATTGGCATTTAGTTGTTTATTATTTCTTTATTTTACTTTAATGATTTGAATATTACTCAGCGCGTCATCTAAATAATAAACAAAATAATCTTTATTTTAATTTAATGATTTGAATATTACTGAAAGCTTCATCTATCTAACTAAGAAACAAAATAATATTTGTTCGAGATATTTTTTACGAGCTTAGTTTAAATAGCTTACAAATTAGTTTGGAATATAATCTAAATTCTCTTAAATTTGTGATGAAATTAAATAGAAATTTTTGAAAATTTAAGTTATAGTTGTCAAACTTCAAGATTTTGGGTGCTCCATAAATTTTTGATGTTGCTAAATCTATTTTGATCATAAAAAAAAAGATTTAAACACTCTAATATTCTGATTTTTATTTATTTTTATCAATTTTATGATAAAAAAATCAACATTTTTTTGCCATAAATTTTACCAAATAATAATATTAAACTTATTAAACATAAGTATAAACAAAAATAAGTAAATATATAAATAACATATTTAATGTTAAGTATGGGGGATTACGCAGTGCATTATATTAGATATCATTTTTGGGATTCAACTTCATTTAAGTAAGTCATTCAAACGTATGACCATTTCCATGAGAGGTAGTCGACTAATTTCTCATGATTTTTGAATAGTTCACTTAGCACTCATTGCATCGGGTGATGCTCACAGGGGTGAAGAAGTGGGATTGAAACTAGTGAAATGAGGAGAACGAATCACATAGCATCAATCATCACTTCCGGGGCTTGCACCCGGTAACCAGGACTTCCCAGGAGGTCACCCATCCCATAACTCCTCTAAATATATGGATCTTTTGTATTAAATATATATGACAAATTTCTGTCATTATTCCCTCCGTCTCCCCCTTATACAACAACCTAGACTTTCAATAGGTAAAAATATGGATAACATGTCTAAAAAAATACGTAAATATATAAAGATAGAATTTACCTAAATTTATAGACCTTTGTATTAAATATATGTATAAACATAAATACGTAAATATATAAATAACATATTTAACGAAAGCATTTACTTAAGTACATGGATCTTTTGTATTAAATATATATGACAAATTTCTCTCATTATTCCTTCGCTCTCCTCTTATACTACAACCTAGGTAAAAATATGGATAACATGTCAATACGTAACTATATAAATAACATGTTTAACCATAGCATTTACCTAAGTATATGGATCTTTTATAT
>APFE030720215.1:0-16478 GCA_000404065.3 Pinus taeda
GTTTGATGAATGAATTTTCAATTAGAGTCTTATCAACATATGAGAGGACAACTAAGAGTCTAAGTTAGGCTCTCTCTCTCTCTATTTGACTTGTAATTGGAATTCATGTTTTTGCTTTTATGTTTCAAGTTATTTCATTTACGCTTATGGATGAATTTTAGTTTAGTCTAGATTAGTACAAGAGAGGACAATCAAGAGACTAAGTTAGTCTTTCTCTCTTTGAATCGAAACAACAACTAAAGTTCATTCCCTTGTTTACATTTCAAGTTTCTAGTTTTATGGTTTCTCTGTGATACTGTAGGGAAGGACAACCAAGATCTCCTAAGTTAGGAGCCTCTTCCCTTGCATATTGTATTGAACCGTAGATAATTTAATTAGAGATAGAATTAGTCGCCTACTCCTGCACATATAGTGCTGGCATCATCAAAAGCTTACGAGTTTCCCTGGTTGATATTTAATGCAGCAATTTAAGCACAATAAATTGCCCAACAAAGTTTTTGCTTAAATGGTTTATGATCCTCTTTAATTGGATTTTTAGGTTGTATAATCTCTGTATCATAGGTTTTTAGATCTTCATAGCTCCAGATAAAAACACCACTGGATTCCTTGAATAAAGCAATGTATTTTTGTTTTTCAGTAGTTGGGAATGATTTGGATAGTTTTATGATTTTAAGATCATTTTCACTGCCTATGTTGCATTCTTCCACTACTGCCCCTATGGGCTCAATATTAGGCTTCTTAACCACATCATTGAAATCAAATAATTCTTCTAGTGGAACTAGACCTCTAGGTAAAACGTTATCCTTTAACTGAAGTGTTTCAAACTCTTCTTTTTCTGGATCTATCTCAAGCAATTCTAATTTATTTACAACTTTATTTATGTGTATATTTAAATCTGGGTTTTCTAACTGCCTCTCTATATTAGAATGTAAAATTACTTGATTTTCTAATTCAGATTCCAAGTTTATACTATCATCTTCAAATCCATCCTTAGATTGCAGAAAACTTTTAATTTGTTTATCACTGCCAAACACCTGCCAATACTTCATGTTATATGGTATAGCTGGTCGATGTTTCACTTCCACTGTATATTGTCGATTAGGGTAAGGAATTTTACAGGAGCTTGCTGAAAAATCCACACTACTTGAAATGATATTTTGTTTTCTAGGAATTGCAGAAAGGTCATATTCCAGAAAACTCTCTAGAAAATCGAGCACAACATTTCTATATGCTCTCATTCTAGGGTATTTAGCTGAATACTCTCCTTTAATTTGTTTTATAATTAACTCAACATCCCCTTGAATGGGGATTGTCTTGGCACCCAATTTTTTTAACAATTGCAATCCTAATATAAGGGCTTCATACTTGGCTATGTTATTGGTACATTGAAAATTGAGCTTGTATGAATGACCTTCAACATAAGTGTTTCCTATGTTTACAACCCACACTCCTGCTCCAGAACCATCTTTGCTACAAGAGCTATCAAAGCTCATGTTCCAAAGAGGTTCAGGAAGAGTGTTTTGTTCTAGTGTTTGTGTTTGGTTTGGATCTATTTTAGAAATATCAGTTTCTACTTTTATCACATGAGTCTTGATGTACCAATCATTATAAAGAATGAAAGAGTCTAAATTTGAGTGGACAGAGTAAAGAGGATAGTTATGAGGCTTCTCTTGACTACTTACCATGAATTTCATCAAAGTTTCCCTATATAATCTTCTTTGCTGACCAAAAACTAGTATGGTAGCAAAGGTCATATCCATCTTGTAGGGTACCTTGTAATTTTGCTCCCCATGAGCATGACAACAACATGCCATACTTAGGGGGGAATATCTGAAACCACTATGTCCATTACTAGACTTTTGGCCAGGATTTGAGCTAAAGTAACACATAGGTATTTGAGGATACCTAGACATCTTACCTTGCTGGAATAAAAGGAATATAAGTCTTTATAAGGCCTAGTAATGTCAAGTCATAACTTTTCCATAACATCCTTAGGCATTAAATTGTGGGAAGCCACTGAATCTAACATAACATTATGGAGGATCTTATCATGAATATTTAGGCTAACATAGAATGGAGGAACTGCTCCTTCCTGTGGTTTTCCCTCAAATTCCAACCCAAATAAGAGTTTGCGCTGGTCATCATTTAGATTTATAGAGTTTGTGGTTTCCCCTACATTTAGAGTTTTCATCACTTGGGGTCTATACATATTTTTGTTCATTAACTCTATTAGAGGAATAGGAATTTTCAGTTTTGCTAATTCATTCTCAACGTTGAACGATGTTTGAATCTTAATTAGGTTGGAGAGATCAGGTTGATCTATAATTTCTTTTGATATAGTCTCTTTTTGTTGACTTGTGGTTGGAATATCAATTTGAGTAGTTTTTGAAACACTATCAACTATATTTTTTGATAGGAGGTTCTACTTTCTTTCTACT
The DNA here is from genome assembly GCA_000404065.3 of Pinus taeda. Lineage (NCBI taxonomy): Eukaryota > Viridiplantae > Streptophyta > Pinopsida > Pinales > Pinaceae > Pinus > Pinus taeda. The sequence goes on from APFE030720215.1 coordinate 2,439, forward strand.
AGAATTATCAACAGTCTTATTAGGAGAATTATCTATGGTTTTCTTAGCATAAGTGTCGGAGGATTTCTTAGCAGGATTCTCAGAGTTCTTACTATTGAGAGTGTCTGAATTCTCTTTGCTCCCAAGGTTATATTGCCTATGGACTTCCATAATGGCATTCTCAAAACCTTGTTTATACTCATCTGATTCCTCATAGTCAAGTTCAGTTTGAGTTAGGAAGAAAATTTCTTGATCCTCTTGAGTGAGAAAAAAAGTTTCATCATCATTTATTCCCATCAGATTTATTTGACTTTCATCTGTATCTTCAATAATATTACCCTCATCATCGTATAGTTTTCCTAGAAAGGAGGTCGGACCTACTAATCTAGATCCTTTTGCTTTCATTGTTTGGTTTGGGGAACATTTCTTCTGAAGTTTTGATTCCTATTTTGAGGAGAAGTTTTATTTTCTCTCATTTGAGCTTGCTCATTTATGTTTACTCTTTGCATCATTTTTTCTACTACCCTTACTAGGTTATCAATTTTGTGATCAGAAGTAGAAGTGGGAGGCTCTTCTTTAATGGTAACACTGCGTTTAGATTTTAGTTTCACCTTCTTGGCTAAGATGTTAGCTTCAACTTTTATGGCATAAGCTTTCATTTCTTCCAAAGTTGTTGGGTCTCTCTTTCTCAGTTGATATTCCATATCTACATCAAAACCATCAGGAAAATCAATTAAATCTAGGTCAAGAGAGGGTTTGACATCAGTAGGAATTGCATTATAAACAATGTTAAACCATTCACAGTATTCGTCCATAGTTTCATTTGGCTTTCTTTTCAGTATTTTGTATTCATTTAGGAGTTGAAGTGGATTTTTCTTGATTTCCCATCTAGCTAAGAAAGTTTGATGGAATGCATCAAGGTTGGATATACTTCCTGAAGGTCAAAAACATCATTCATTCTATCCACATGTTGTTGAGCAGTATGAGAACTAGTGTTATCAAATGTCAGAATTTTGGATTGATAATTTGTAGGCATAGCATTCAACTGGCCTCGTAACACCAAAGGTGCATACCTACTTGCCATAGCTGGTCTAAGAGTTTGACTAGAAGATGGACCTGTGGTAGGTGTAGTTGTGATAACTACAAAGATAGTAGGTGTTATCACTAAAAAGATTTCAAAAGAAAAGGGTAAGGTAAGGAAGAATTGGTTTTGGTCATTCTCATGCTCCTTTCATGCATAAGAAGTACTTCGCAAACTCAGGGTCAGCATACATCAGAGTTCTTTGAAGGCTCAAGCAAGGCATGTAAGTTTTGAACAACTTCATGGTAGATGGAAAGGCCATTTCAAGCAAAGGAAAGATCAAGAGAGTTGAATTGGCATTAGAACTGTGTTTTGGTGATTACACAGCAGTTTCGTAGCGCGCTACAAAACTGCTGTGGCTACATATTTTAATGAAGTTGACTAATTTTGACTGACAAAGGGAAAATATTTTTGAAAGGAAGTTTATGAAGATGATCATTCATTGATGTAAGTTTTGTTCATGATGCTTAAGGCAGCTTCAAAGGGGTTTTGGTTCAAGTCTACAGTGTATGTGAAACAAGATAATCCAATGCAATTGTATGAAGAACAACCGGGGTAACTGAAGCAGCCTTTTTCAGGAGAAAAACGGTTTTAAGTAGTCAACTTACAGGAGGTCTCCAGAGCAACTGAAAGAATATTTTGGAAAATTGAAAGAGTTTTTTATTCCTAACATACTTAACTACAAAAGCCTCTTTCATTTTCTTCAAATTAATTATGAGCTGGGAGAAATTGGTGATTAAACGTGCGCTACGAAACTGTTGTAGGTGCAAGTTTTTCACAGGCATATTTCTCTGTTTTACACCGGTTTTTCAAAGGCACATTCTGGGAGTTAGGGATGGTGTTTCAAAAAAACAAGAGAGTTTTTTGTTTAGCACAGATTGGTTCACAAAAACCTCCTTCAGTTTCCTCAAATACATCATGATCTGGGAGAAATGAAGGACCAAACTTGCGCTACGAAACTGCTGTAGGTGCAAGTTTTTCACAGGCATATTTCTCTGTTTTACACAGGTTCTTCAAAGGCACATTCTGGGAGGTAGGGACGGTTTTTCAAAAAAACAAGAGAGGTTTTGTTTCAGCACAGATTGGTTCACAAAAACCTCCTTCAGTTTGTCCAAATACATTTTTTATCAGAAGTTATGAGCTCTGTCCAAAGACACCTTTTTCAGCCAGAACAGAGGAAGGAACAGTCTCCTAGTTTCTAGGAACATCAAAGGGATGAGTCATCAAGGGCCAGCTGGAAGGTTATGAGCACCATCAAGTTCGACTTCATGGAGTTTTAGGTGTCAAATAATGTTTAAATGTTTCGATAAGGTTGTTGTAATCATGATGAAGAGATAGAATCCTAATTGTCTTAGGTCTCTAAAACTGCTAGTTAGCAGTCAGTTGTATTTATTAGTTAGTTTTAAATTTTAATAGGTGTCATCATAGCAAGGAGAATTCGACTTTACCTCATGCTAGAGGAGTAATATCAATTAGGTAGAAGAGCTCTATAAATAAGAGAAAGAGTAATGTACAAAGGGTTGGAAATTTTATAAAAAAGCTTGTATTTGGCTTATGTAAGACTCAGTTTCAGTAATACATATTTGACTTTAGTTCTCAGGATTCACGATGGATTTTTTATGTTCAGAATATGTGATGTTGTCCTTTCCCTAATTCTTGCAGTGTTATGGATGTATAATCACTCAGAATTCACTGAATGTGCTCTAACTTCCTGTATACATTTATAAACTGTGTGGTCCTATATGAGTTTATGTTCTGAATGTTTAAATGTTGAATGCCCCGACTTCCATGTAAGGTTGAGATCATTGTTTTATTGAAGTGTGTTGACTCCATAAGCCCAATGGATAGTAATTAAAAGTGTTTCCACCATTTATATTTCTCAGATTTGTTATATTAGAGTTAGCCATCTTATCTTTAATCAAAATCATTAACCCATCTAGAGAGAGCCCTCTCAGGTTGAGGAGGCTAAGCCTCAGCCTAAAGTAGGTTTGAAATAGTTACTTGAAGTCTTCCTGGTCTGCAGCCTTCCAGGGTCTGATTTTGAGATAACAGTATGAGATATTACGGGTGAAAAAGTAGAGACTATAGAATGAGTAGGACTAGGGGGTTGTAGACTAATAGACTGGGAATATTGGGTGGAAAAAGAAGCTACTGCAACTGTTAAAGTTGAAATTTCAACAGATTGTTGAATATAAGTTTCATCAATGGCTTGGTTCAAAACTAAAACTAGATCCTGTAATTTATCAAATTTTTGTAGGTATTCTAGCCTAGGATCTAATTCAGGAGGTTGAGATTGGGGTATATATAGTTGTAGTAAATCTTGATCAATGATAGTCTGATTTACAAATCTCTCAGATTTTGTCCTAAACAAACTATTGTGGAAAGAAAAATCAAACTCTATGTCTTGAATAGTTTCAAACTTCTCTAGAAGAGAGTTAGTCCTTGATAAAGAACTGTTCTTAGGAAGAGAATTGAACCTAGACAAAGGCCTATTACTACCTTGACTCTCTGTAAGACTTTTCTTTCTCACTAATTTCTTGTGATTATCTAAAAATTTGGAAGGGTTGGGATCTGGGTGAGATCTAATGAAAATTATTTTAGGAGAGAGATCTATTAAAACTTATCACACAGCTAATAAAATCAAAAATTAATAACACATACAAATATATATAAGATTACAACCTCAGATCATGTATTTCATTGTGATATAAGAGTTTTGATCCATATAAATACTGATTGAATAACATGGAATAATGATTTTTCAATTTAAAAAATATTCCTCCCCAGTATGGTCACCACTGTGTTGTCGTTCTGTAGTTTTGAGGTTGAGGGAGTAAACACATAGGACAACATCAAAACCACTTTGGAAGCTGGGATCTAGCCCTGCCAGCTTCAGAGAGGGATCTCTCTGTAAAATTTAGCTCTATTTTATGTGAATTTTAGGTTAGTTATGACTGTACTAGTTGTTTTGATTGAATTGTTTGGTTGATTTAATTGTTATAATTCCATTGGGCTATGGAGTCTAAATATTAACCGGATTTGCATCAAATTTTAGAGGAGTTTCATAGAGAAATCTAGGTTTGCTCTAACTAGATATTTCAGAAATTTAAATGGATTATGAGACAACAGAAATGTAAGATTCAGTAGAAATTAAGGAGCAATTAAGAATTCCTTAATTTGACTTCATGATAAAACATGTAAATTACTAACATACAAAATAAGGTGCTCTATGTAACATGTCCTATTCATCATAGTTTTTGTTAAGTAATTAATATTTTCAGAAATTATAGAGAAAGAATATAATCATCAAACACATAAACTGAAGAAAAACATCACCAGTTGGTACACTACACGAATCCTATGAAAATGTCCTTGTATTATTGATGCCCTAGCAACTTTGAAAAGTTATAATTTTGCAGAGGAAATTATATTTAGAAATCAACCCTTAATACTTCAAATAGTGAAGTATTTATACAAATAATTACAAAATCATTACAAAATCGTTGTCTCAACCGATAATTTATTATTGGCCTTATTCTAAACAATAAAATTTATCTTTGGCAGAAAAATAGGCAACATAGACAGTTGCATGAAGAGGTGGCTCTGTTTTGGTGGATTCGGTTGATGAATCAACCTCAAAACTATGTTGCATTGCTCTACTAGCTGTTGTGCTGGTTGTTATTTTCATTGCATCCGAATTATCTTTTAATCCAGTAAATCACATAATTCCTCCCACCTTTTTCATCTGGTATGGTTGATTTAATTACCCTCCAGTAAATCCCATCAACCTGAGTATATTTAGCAAAAGTTGGTTTTACCGTAAAAACATTTTTTACTTCATTGTGGATATATAATTTATTTTCCATGGTTTATAAAAATGCTCTTGCTGTCATATCGCCTTTTATACCACTAAATTTGACATTGCTTCTACCTACTTCCTTCATGACCAATGAAGTCAAAAAATCACAAGATGTTGGTTTCCCTCATCATCTAGCTTTTGCATTGCAAAACTAAACATGTTTATTTGATAATAAAGAAACATGTAGGTTAAAATGGAAGTGTAATTAAACACTTGCTCTGTTGAAAATTTCAGAAACTGCTCATGGATGCTATCAACCAAAAATTGACCGAAATTGAACAAAATGGATGGTTTGTTGTGTGTGGAAAAGATGGAAAGGAAGCCTAAAATGGGTTCATCTACCCACTGATCAGAATAATAACCCAAAATGTATGAAATTATGGTTATAATCTGTTTAGCTTGATCAGGGAAGATTGAGGAAGGGTATGGAGGTTTCTTCTTGGGTAATTGGGCATTTTCTGGTAAGAAGATCTCAAAGATTTTGTCTCTAGTAGCGAAATAAAGCTTCTAATAGAGCTAGGTGAGGGCTTTTGAGGAAAATGGGGAATTTTTTTTTCCATAGAGGGGGCTAACATCATTTGGTTTATGGATTAGGCAATAATTGTAAACAGGATGTCACCGGATGGGGCCATAATATCTCTTTGGCTGGGGACATAATAGGCTTGACATTTTCTTCTGAATTCTAGGGCATGGAAGGTCAAAGGGAAGATATAATGAGGAAGATTGGACTCCCAGATTCCAATTTCATCAGTTTTGTTGATATTTTTGTCTTCCAAGCAACAGTAAAGCTCTAAAAACTCATAATCGCACTGGGTTTCACTAATATGATAATCCCTATCAGCTAAAGGAATGTGATCTAAGTCTATGGAGGGAGGGATTAATGGATTGACAATTTTTTCCTGGATTTTTCTCTTTGGATGCATGATTAGATCAATGAAAAACAACAATGATTGAAAGGATAGCTTATCAGGAACAGTTTGAGATAATGAGTTCTCAGGGGAAGGAGACCGAGGGCTATCAATTCTGATCTAGTCTAGTTCAACGCTGCTTTGAAAATGATCACTTTGTAGAAACTATGAATTACAGGGAATGAGTAGTGAAAGAGACAATTGAAAACTGTTTAGGGATTTTAAAGGTAGAGACGTAATTTTCATTGGAGGTGGCGCGTGACCATTAGAGATTGAATGATTACCTGAGAAAACAAATTAAATTCCCAACGGTAATTCTATCGGGAACGCATTTAATTGGGCAATGATTATGCGATGTGGTGCAACATGAGTGGTGAAGGTGACGAAGTAGGGACACCGTAAGAAGATGAGGGGAATGGTGGTTTCAGAGGGGTTAAGCGGTGATAAGCAATATTGGCCAGGGGGGTGCGAAATGAGGAGAAAGCACCACATTAGGATGGGGCCCAGCAGGGAAAAACTACCTTTCTAGACCCCCCAGCAGTAAAGGTAGGATGGAGAGGGGGGGCGAAAACAAATTAGGGTTGTGGATTGTGCAGGTGGAAAATCTCGATAATCTAACAGCAACGTCCTTTAACCGTATACGACAAAACAACCTTTTTCCATATGCACCTTTATTTATTGCTTTTGAACTTAGGATAAAGGTTAGAAATATAAAACATGTAAAATAATTTATCCACATCGTGCCCCTTTTTTCCTTTTTACAATGTCACTAAACTTAGGATGAAGGGCACATAGGCATATATTTATAAAACCAACTATTTCTACCTACCCTTTAACTAAACTAACATTTTTATTCTTCTAAGGGGTGCACTTAGACTAGTAAACCCACATTATTTTATATTATAAAAAATGAAAAACTATCTAAATCCTATCACTTATTTCTCCTATTGATTCATATTAAACAGTTGAATCAATGTCATTTTCTACCTAACTACTGATTTACCAATATTAAACTGTTTGGAAAATCTTTATTCTCTAGTAATATTTACAGAAATTTAAACATGTTTAACCATGATTATACGGCATGATTAAACAAATAACTAGTCATTGTGGCATTTTAAACAAGTTGCACACAACCTTTATTTATCAATAATGAAGAAAATTATCTATCAGCAGTGGCATTTAGACTTGCAACACTTTCATTATTATTTATTTTTCTTTTTCTTTCTTTTGATGGGGTTCAATATTATTTTCTTTTTTTATTTATACCCTCTTTTCATTTTTTTATTCTATTTTTCTTTTATTTGGAAATCATTTGCAGATTGACAATTATTTAGAATATAATATTTCTGAGATAAAATACTCAATCACCTTGAGATCCTATACATTATAGGACCCTAACAGAAGTAACATGGGAAGATGATTTTTTCATGCAGAAACACCCACATATGGTCAAGTGTTGAGGAAAACACTTATTTGAATGGGAGGGACATCTTAAGTCTATATAAACCCCAAGTTAACACAAAAACCCCTTATTAATCCCTAGATATTGGGTGATTACATTTATATTGTTCTATTGTTGTGTAGCCTAAAACCCCTCATGGTCCCATTTTATTATACTTGCATCCTTTGTCTCCTATATATATACACACACACTAAGGAGACATAGCCTTAGGATCATCAAATGTTGTCATGTTCATTGTAGTTATTGTAAAAGGAGGTTCTCCCCTTAAATTGTATTGTAATCATTGGTTCCGTATCATTTTTAAGGTGCAAGGATCATAACAAAGTAACATTGTTGGCTATCTTCTTTCCCAATCCGATCTCCTCAATACTGAAGTATGAGGTTCTTCAACTTCTAATTCTAGTTCTTTTGTTGATTTTATTTCATAAACCTTCATTTCAAACTCTATTTTCTTTGGTTCTTTCTCCCTTTGGTAGGACTTCATGTTTAATAACATATTTCACTTTAACACCACATCTCAACTATACACAACCCTTTTAGTTTAGGGGTTCCAAATGTTATAACCTTTCAAACCATATTTTTAACCAATAAAGATCTGCTTTTCGTATTTACTATCAAGCTTATTTTTGTTTTAAATTGGAAGATCTACATATGAATCACATTCAAATATTCTTAGATGTGTGAAATGTGGTTTCTTACTAGTCCATACCTTATGTGGAACCTTAACATCCAACATTGATGACGATGATCTATTTACTAGGTAACATGAAGCATCCACCGCCTCTGCCCAGTATTCATGTACTATCCTAGCACCACTAAGCATGATCCTTTCTTTTTCCATCAATGTCATTTTCAACCTTTTTGCAACTCTATTTTTCTTAAGTGTGTATGGAGTAGTCTTATTCCACTCTATGTATTGTTAATCAAGGTTGTCATTGAAGTCAATATGGCATTGTTGAATATGGTTAAACCTTGGAAGCATATCCTAATCGAGTGTTTCTTGTTGATAAAACCTACTCTAGAAGTAAACCCTAACCCTAGATGTTGTGCAAACCCTAGATGCTAAATACATGAGCAAAGGGCCATCTCAAATCCAAAGAATGAAGAAAGAGTAACTCCAAGGAGGAAAGTTGATTCAAATCATGGCTATTACAACAGGTACCAAACTATATTTTTTGGGCATTGCTATTATTGTAAAAAATTTGGTCATGAAATTAAACATTGCATGGCTCGTACGAATGAAGCACCAACATTGAAGGATCAAACAAACAAACCATGTCATCTCAAAGGGCAAGGAAAAAGCAATACCTACATCTCTTTTTATCCTTTGGACAAATTTGATCCAATTTGCTCATTATGTAAGGATAATAGACATAATAAACAAAATTTCCCCCTCAAAAGAAGAGAAGTAAAATATGAGAATCCCAATACAGATAAATGTGGCCTAGCTCTATGTGCTCACACTGATGAAAATCATTGGTTTGTGGATAGTGGGTGCTCCAGACATATGACGGGTGAAAAAAGAAAGGAAATGTATCCTTTGGAAGTGGATCTACCAAAATTGCTGGAAAAGGAACCGTTACCCTTATTAATGGAAAAGGAAAGGCTAAAAATGCTTTACTGGTAGACGGGCTAAAACACAATCTCCTAAGTGTTAGCCAAATCTGTGATCAAGGATGTAATGTTGTCTTTAGCACTAAAGATTTTGAAATGAGGAACTCTTCCTCAGGAGAACTTGTGGTGAAAGGAGTTAGAACATCAAATAACGTCTACATTCTGAACAAAATTCAAGAAGATAAATGTTATCTAAGTCAAACAGATGAAAGTTGGTTGTGGCACAAGCGACTGGGGCATACATGTTTTGATAACTTAATCAATATTAGAAAAATTCTTTCAGTAAGGGACATTACAAAGATTTTCAAACCAGATCAAGTTGTATGTGGCCCATGTCAACATGGCAAGCAAACTAGAACCACCCACAAGACTAAGGAGTTCTCAACATCAAAACCTCAAGAGATCATTCATGCAGATTTATGTGGGCCAACTAGAACTCCGGTGCTCCAACGAGAAAGGTACTTTGCTTTATTTTTTGATGACTATACTAGAATGATGTGGTTATATTTCATAAAATATAAATCTGAAGCATTTGAATGTTTTAAGAATCTTAAATCTCTTGTAGGAAATGAAAAGGATTCTAAGATTAAATGTCTTAGAATGGATAGAGGGGTAGAATTCACATCAAAAGAATTTGATGAATTTTGTAAAGTACATGGAATCGAAAGAGAAATCTCTACTACTATAACACCCAAACAAAATGGGGTAGTTGAAAGAAGAAACCGAACTGTTCAAGAAATGGCAAGAACAATGTTACTAGTAGTTGACTTACAGCAAAAATTTTGGAGAGAAGTAGTCCGGACAACAATTTATATCTTGAATCGAGCTCAACTAAGACCAAAGAATGAAAAGACTCCTTATGAATTATGGAAAGGAAGACTTGCTTCAGTAAAATACTTCAGGATTTTTGGAAGCAAATGCTTCATAAAGATCAATGATGACTCACCAAGAAAATTTGATTCTTGGGTTGACGAAGGAATATTCCTTGGATATTCTACTAGGAGCAAAGCTTACAAATGCTACAATAATCAACTACGGAAAATAGTGGAAAGCATTGATGTGAAGATAGATGAAGCCCTTCCGTAAAAATAAATTGAAGATCATGAAAATGAACCCTTCATTGAAGAAAAAAAAAAAAAAAAACCTGAAAAAAAAGAAGAAAAATATCAAGAAAAACAAAAAGAACCATCTCAAACTCCTTCAAAAGTGAAATTCCTCCAAAAACATCAATCGAAGGAGCAGATTATTGGAAATGTATATGAGGGAATACAAACCCGAAGCAGGATGACAAGTACACCAAGGAAAAATGATGTTTCTCCCCTATCTATGACAAAACCAGAAACTTTTGCTCAAGCAAGGATCCTAATTGGGTGGAAGCCATGGAAGAAGAAATGTATCAAATCGAGAAGAATAACACATGGGAGTTATTACCTCATCCAAAGGATAAAAATATAATTGGAACCAAGTGGGTATTCAAAAACAAAATGAATAAAGATGAAAAAATCATCAAAAATATGGCAAGGCTTATTTGTAAAGGTTATTCACAAATTGAAGGAATTGATTTTGAAGAAACCTTTGCACTAGTAGCTCATATGGAAGCTATAAGGATGTTCTTGGACTTTTCTTGCTCAAAAGGATTCAAAATCTATCAAATGGACATAAAATCAACATTTCTGAATGGGGAACTCAAAGAAGTTGAAAAAGGCATTATATGGGTTGAAACAAGCCCCTAGAGCATGGTACGCAAGATTGGATCATTATATACAACAACAAAGCTTCAAAAGGGGGGTGGCAGGAAGTAATCTCTACATGAAGATGGACAAGGATAGGTTACTAGTCACTCTTGTCTATGTTGATGATCTGATTTTTGCTAGAAATAATGATGAGATGAGCCATGAGTTTGCTCAAAATGTGTCAAAAGAGTTCGAAATGTCGATGATTGGTGAGTTATCTTACTTCCTTGGACTACAAGTATTTCAAACCACAACAAGCATGTTCATATCTCAAGAAAAATATCTTAAAGACATGCTTAAAAGATATGGAATGGAAGACTGTGCACCCATGAGCACACCTATGACCACAGATTACAAATTAAGCAAAATGATGACTCTCCTCTGGTAGATGCAACTCATTACAGGTTAATAATTGGAGCCCTCCTATACTTAACTACTGCGAGACATGACATTATGCAAGCAGTAGGAATTGTAGGAAGATTTAAATCATCTCCTAAACAATCCCATTTGTTGGTTGTAAAAAGAATTCTCAGATACTTGAAAGGAACTCCTGATTTTGGTCTTTGGTATCCTAAGAGCTCAACTCTTGCTGTGATTGCATATTGTTGGGTTGTGTTATATTCTTTCCACGACTATCCCACGTAGTTAACTGAGGGGTTAGAAGGGGTACAAATCCCCCCTTTGTTGCATTGTTTGTGTAGCGAGGGGAGTCACAGTGGGTTTGAGGGGTGTAGGTAAGCCCACTCTATGGGGTCCGAGGCAGCACCCCGGGAAATTTTGTTTTTTGACCCTATATTAGGTTGGGCAAACCTACCTATGGTTTTGTGCATGATTTTTTGCACATGGTTTTGGACGCAATGGTTTTTAGTCCATGGTATTGGATGCTTCGGCATGTATAAATATGTATTGTAACATTGAAAGGAATATAATGAAAAATCAAGCTGGTGTCCCGTTTTGATCAGGGGAAAAATCTCTGTGTATATGTGTTTATGATGTTATGCTCTTGCATTTTTTATTTTATGTGTTTTAGAATTCATCATGCACGTATTCTAAAGGGGTTAAAACCTAATATGGTATCAAGTGTTTGGCTTCAAGGGGATGCCTTTGTTGCTGAGGGGTTTCACTCAGGCCTGTGGTAGACCTTGTTCAGTGGGAGATCTGTGAGATCGATTCTGGTGGTGAAAGAAGATGGTGAGCAGTGGAAAGATAGAGATCGAGAAATTTAATGTTCAGAGTTTTGAGTTGGGGAAATTCAATATGGAGGATCTATTGGTGGATAAAGATTAGTGGATTGTGGTAGATCTAGGTACTAAACCAACAGGAGTGTCCAATGAATAATGGAAGAAGTTAGATCAGAAAGTAAAGAGCACAATACAATTATGTGTCTTAGATTCAGTATTATTGAATGTATCAGTGGAAGCTACAACTAAGGCTTTCTGGGACAAGTTAGGGACTTTGTACCAATCTAAGTCTCTGGTGAATAAACTGTTCTTGCAGAAAAAGTTGTATAACTTGAGGATGAAAGATGGAGACTTGGCGAAAGAGCATCTGAATGCATTTCATTCTATGGTAAGTCAGTTATTATCTGTTGATATTAAAATTTCAGATCAAGATAAGTGCATCAATTTGTTGTGTTCTTACCAGATTCATGGGATAGTTTGGTTATTGCAATAGGTAGCAATACAACTGCCTTGCAATTTAATGAAATAGTCTCATCCTTGCTGACGGAGGAGATGAGATAGAAAAATATGGAGAGCCAGAATGGCGATGCCTTGTCTATATGAGGATGGTCCTAGAACATAAACAAAAATAAGTCATCAAGTGGGAGATCTAAATCAGGAAGGAGATCTAAATCTCTAGGAAAACCTGTAAAGGTGGTGTGCTGGAAATGCAGAAAGGAAGGGCACTACAAAAGGGACTGTAAATATAAAGCTCTTGATAAAGGAAAGGGATCTGATGATGCTCCTTCTTCAAAGGCGAAAAACACCTTAGATGAAGGTGGGGATGTGTACTTGGCTTCTTCAAGTACACATGTAGATCATGAGGCATGGTTATTTACTCAGGTGCATCCTTTCACTTCACTCCCCATAGAGAGTGGTTTTGCAAGTATGAGAAATATTATGGTGGTGATGTCTTCTTGGGGGATCACAGGAAGGCTAGAATCGTTGGTTGTAGAAAAGTAAAGTTGAAGTTGCAAGGTGGAAGGGTTAGAACACTTTCGGGTGTTCTGCATATTCCTGCATTAGCCAAAAATCTTATTTCTGTAAGAAAGTTGGATGATGCAGGTGTAAAAACAATGTTAGAGAAGGATAACTGCATGATGGTTTGGGGGGCGCTAGTATTGATGCATGGAGTTCAAATTGGAACCTTGTACAAGCTGCAAGGTAGCACTGTTGTTGATGGGTGCAATAGTTCCATGGTTCTTGAAAGTGGAGCAGAAGATCTAGTGGTCTCTGGAGAGATGACCATGCTGTGGCATCAAACGCTTGGACATATTGGAAAGAAGGGCCTTCGAATACTTCATGGTAAAGGTATGGTAGAAGGTATGAGTAATATCTCTCTGGATTTTGATTTCTGTGAAAAGTGTGTATATGGGAAGCAGAATCAGGTGAGTTTCCCCTCTAGTGGTAAGAGGGTGAAATAGATATTAGAGGTTGTGCATAGTGATGTGTTTGGACCTATGAAGGTTCCATCACTGGGGAAGCTTGTGTACTATGTATCATTTATAGATGACTTCTTAAGGAATATATGGATATATTTCCTTAAGAAGAAATATGAAGTCTTTGACAGGTTTAAAGAATTTAAGGCTCTGGTGAAAAACCAGACAAAGAAGAAGATAAAGGTGTTGAGGACAGATAATGATGGAGATTTTTGTAGTAAGGAATTTGAAGAATTCTGTAAGAAGTGTGGTATAACATGACAGAAGACTACTCCATATACACCTCAGCAAAATGGAGTTGCAGAAGGAATGAACAAGACATTGATGGAAAGGGAAAGAAGCATGCTCAGTGTAGCCAGGTTAGGACAGGAATTCTGGGTAGAGGCAGTGGAGACAGCATGTTACCTGGTCAATAGATCACCATCATCAGCGTTGGAGGATAAGAATCCACAATAGGTAAGAAACCCTCTCTTTCACATTTTAGGGTATTTAAATGTGATGCATATGTACATGTTCCAAAGGAGAGACGAACCAAGTTGGATAGTAAATCTGAAAAGTGCATCTTTATTGGGTATAAGGATGGTTTAAAGGGTTATAAGATTTGGAACCCAGTCACACGGAAGGTTGTGTATAGCCGAGATGTGGTGTTCAAAGAGGTGAAAGATGTTATTAAACATGAAGTCCAATGAAAGGAACCTGAGAAGATAGAGTTTGAGCTAAACGAGGAAGAATCAGACTCTAC
>APFE030720215.1:17116-61723 GCA_000404065.3 Pinus taeda
TGCCTATATATTCAAAGACAAGCACATTGATGTTCAGTATCAATTTGTGAGGGATATGATAGAAGACAAAAAGGTGTTGCTGGTAAAGGTGGACACTTTGAAGAATATTACAGATGCATTGAGAAAATCTTTGAGCTCTGAGAAATTCTCTTGGTGTAGAGAAACAATGGGAGTTGTAGGGCTAGATAAATGACTCAACTCTCTTGTGGGCTCTTGTGGAAAGAAAACAACAAGTGGGAGAATGTTGGGTTGTGTTATATTCTTTCCACGACTAGCCCACATAGTTAACTAAGGGTTTAGAAGGGGGGCGAAGCCCCCCTTTGTTGCGCCAATTATGTAGGTGGGAGGCTCACAGGGGGTTTGAGGGGTGCAAGTAACCCCACTCTATGGGGTCTAGGGCAGCGCACTGGAAAATTTTGTTTTTGGACCCTATATTAGGTTGGGCGAACCTACTTATGGTTTTGTGCATGTTTTTTCGGACATGGTTTTGGATGCGATGGTTTTTGGTCCATGGTATTGGATGCTTCAGCATGTATCAATATGTATTGTAACATTGAAAGGAATATAATGAAAAATCAAGCTAGTAGTCCCGGTTTTGGGATCCAGGGGAAAATATCTGTGTATATGTGTTTTATGTGTTATGCTCTCGCATTGTTTATTTTTTGTGTTTTAGAATTTGTATGCAGGTAATTTCTGTACGGGGTTAAAACCTACACATACACCAATGTTTATTGGGATAGAAGTATCGATGATCAAAAAAGTACTAGTGGAAATGCATTCTTTCGAGGATATTTTCTAGTATCTTGGCTTAGTAAAAAATAATCATCCATATCAATATCTACAGTTGAAGCCAATTATATAGCTGTTGTAGATTGTTGCACTCAAATATTATGGATGAAGGAAGCTCTGAAGGATGTCAACATAGATACCAACCAGCCAATCACCATCTATTTTGATAACACAAGAGCTATCAGTCTCAGCAAAAGTCCATTGATGCACTCAAATACCAAACATATACCAATCAAGTATCATTTCCTTCATGAACAAGTAGCTGAACAAAACATAAAGTTGGAATATATCAATACCAAGGAGTAGATTGCTGATATTTTCACAAAACATCTTCCATCGATAAGCATTTGAACATATTTGCCAAAAGATGGGGTTTACTGCTCTAGCATCACACTAAGTTTATTCATAAAGATGTTGCATGACAGGGGGAGTAGTTTGACAGGGGGAGTTCTTGTGCGCCCTTTTTCCATTGATGTCAAAGTGGGAGAGAAGAATAATATTTCCATTCAATGACAAATGGGGAGATTGTTAATCAAGGTTGTCATTGATGTCAATATGGCATTGTTGAAGATGGTTAAAACTTGGAATCCATAGCCTAATCAAGCATTTCTTGTTGACGAAACCTACTCTAGAAGTAAAACCTAACCCTAGATGTTGTGCAAACCCTAGGTAACAAAACCATAGATCCTAAATACATGAGCAAACACTTTTCCTTAATTCTTTATGAAACCCTAAAAGAAAAAACCCTTTGCCTTAATTTTTTTTTTATGAAACCCTAACCCTAGGCCATGAAACCCTAACCCTAAAATCTTGCTCCTAATGATACCATAATCCTAACACTTTAAAGAGCTAAACCCTAGCCCTAAATGTTATAACAAATTTAAAATAATTTAATTAAAATTTATAACAAAATGTTCAATTTAATAAAACTTTAATTTTAAAATAAACTTAAAATTTTAACTTTATGTTATAATAAAGTAATTTAATTTATGTTCAATTGCACCAAAGTCGATATGTCAGGATTCGACTCATGATAAAGCAAGACATATGACACTCCACGCTCGATTTCGAGTCCACCAGTTTGAAATTCATCTTCAATCAAATAAATGCCATGTTCCTTCACCATATTGACATGACTTTATATATATATGCAGCTCGGTTCTTTGGGAAATTTAGAAGAACAAGAGATAGGTCGATGATCTGTTCACATCTCGTGAAGAGTTAGAAACATAGGAATTAAAGGAACAACACCTTCTTGGATAACGTGAAGAGGAAAATGTTGGATTTCATCTCTCTGTCTCCACAGACTACAAAAAATCTAATTCGTCTGCCTACACAGAACCTCGAACTTCACTCTGTCAATTTTGAACCTTTTGAAGAACATTAGCACCTCAGAGGGATCTATGGTAAGGATCTATCTTGGAGCACCTTGGATAACCTTACACTAGAACAAAACATTGTCTTGGAGCACCTCGGGTAGCCTTATAGAACAACGTCTTAGAGCACCTCAAATTTCCTTACACTAGAACGGAACAACTTGTTGGAGCACCTTGGATAGGTTTATAGGAGTAGTACCTAACATTGTTTCAGAACTATGATACTTCGATCAGCATTGGTGATAGGTCTCTCAAATTAGGTGACACTGATACTTTATCTTCTTGGTGTGGAGATTAGTGCTATAACTGAAGACATGAAGTGACATTGGAAATGCTTGAACGGTGAAGATAGTGAGAATTTCATTAAATGATAGTCAAGTTGAATAGTGAAGACAACGAAGCATTTCAAGTAAGTTATATTTACATTCTCTATTAAAAAAATAGGATTGGTGTCCTTGGAGTTGGTGCTCCTAAACTCAAGGTTAGTTCCTTGGATAGATACGCTCGAAGCCCTAGAGGTCAAAGCCTCATCAAAACCAAGTTGGACCTTGACATATTTATATTGTTTACAATTCCTTTATGGTCGATTAACAATACAATTATTATACATTGATTTGATTTAAATTGTGAAGAATCTAATTGGTAAAATAACAATTGAAAAGAAATATTGATTCACCCCCCTCTAAGTATTTCCAACAATAATGTCCCTTCTCAATAAAGTCTACTAAGGGAGTTACAATTTTGCAATTTTGAGGTGAACACAATTTTGGTCCCAAACTGAGGAAAATTGGGTAAAAAGGAAAATTTATTAAAGTGCTAAGAGAGGCTTCCCAAACATTAGATAAGCTAAGGGAAATTTCATGGGAAGTGGAAAATGGGGGCCACTCCAAGGGAATACACAGCCCTAGGAGGAATGTGAATTGGATGAGAGAAGGGATTCTATGGGTGGAGCCCACAAGGAGCATGAGGCGTTGTTAGCTATAAATTGGAGGTGAGGCTCTCATTTTGGGATTTTTGACAATTTGACAATAGAACCAAGTTATCTTGAGTTGTTGAGCCAAGATAACTCAGTGTTATTCAACACAAGGAGATTCCAAGCGGAAATATCCACTCTACCTTTGGGGACTTCGAGTGTCACCCATAGGAGAGATTTCCTTGCCTTACCTAGCTACTACAAGAGCTACAATAGGAGTTCAAACAACCAAATTTTCTAGTGAAGGATGCAATGAGGGAATTTCACACCACTTGGAGGAGTTTCCTGTGGGGGAAAGAAATTATGGGCTTTTAGGGGAAAGGTGGCCTATTATTTTACTGATAATTTGGGGTGGTTTTATAGCTAGAAATTGAGGGGATTTTGTAGGGGAAATTTGTGGTTCCTAGGGTCTGCGCAAGAATCACACCGAGAAAACTCACAAGGGCTTGGAGCTATGAAAATTCCTAATCCTCTAGGAACCCCTACTGCAGCAAATATGAATCTACTTCGCCTACTTGATTTTAATTACATTCATCAAGTTATTCTTCTGAATACTGAAGTAAACTACTTATTTAACCTACACTACTTAAAATTTGATTACATGAAACAAGGAAATTGAGAAAAGAACAAGATACATAGGATACCGTTATTTTTGGACAAAATAGTCCCCTAAAAAACTCAATGTGGGAAAATTGGTGCAACATATCTGAGGGTTTATTATTATGTAGGAGAAATTTTGAATACAAATCTAGGATGCTCAACTAGAAATCCTTTACAGAGAAAATACTAGACAAAAGACTCATGAAATAATCTCACCCTACCACTGGAGAATCAGTGACTCATCCTCAACCCTGGGAGGCTCTGCGCCACCCTCTGATGATCTCTACCTCAAACTGCATCACCCTGGGCAGCTTGTGCATCACTCCTCCTTGGTATTACGCTGCCTCTCTACTCTGGATCTTCTCCTGGCCAAGAATTCGACTTTCTTGCCTCCAGTATCACACCCTGGCTTCTAACACCTAAAATTCAAGTTCCCTCTAAAGAAATTAGACTTCCCCTCACTCATTGGGCTGCCTCTACGTTAGCATTGCATAGGCCAGTGTCAACCCTCCTCTAGACGTCTTTTGTTATTTCTTAGCCTTGTATTCTCTAGAAATTTGTTCTCTCAGAATCTCACTGCCCCTCTGCTGCAAGACCTCCCCATTCAATTTTCCTCCTAAGAAATTGTCACCTCAGAAAATCGATTTCCTCATTCTCTTTGTGTGTTTCTAAATGAACCCCAAGCCTCCTTATACTTTTCCTATTGAGACTTCAAGGTCAAGATTAAGTCTCTAATCAACAGTTAAGATTAAAACCTAACTTGATCCGCCTTCTAGATCATTCTCACCCATATTTTGATTAATACCCATTAATATTTTAACTTTCCTAAGTTTAGACTTAGGAACCCCATTAAAAATATTATTATTTTAATAAAGTACAATTCAGGTGGAATTTCGCCAAATGGTTTTTGGGTTCTTTAGAAATCATGTGTGTTAGCCTTTCCACCAATTTTTAAGGCTAGAGAACTTTTGAAGCTACCCAAAACTAACAGGAGCTACGAAATTTTGTTATGTGGAGGGTTGGACTTGAGAGGTAGAATTTGGGGAAGGAATTTCCAAAATTTGGGGTGATTTTTGGAGGCATTTGGTGGCCCTCTATAGTTATTCTTTAGAAGTGCATTTTGCCTATCTCACTGGGAAATTCTGACTATTTTGTGGGTCAACTAGTTGTTGTGAGTTGGGGAAATTCCTTTCTGGGTTTGGTTGATTATTTTTGGAAGAGGCTAAAACTACATTTTTAGGCCAATCTGGGCACTACAGAGGGAGATTCACATGATTTTCAGATAGTAGCAGTTGCCATTTTCTGGGTTTGCGTAGAATCCATTTGGGGTCTAAGTTTCCAACTCGTGAGGGCATCTCTCTCACTTGGGTTTGCTTCATCTTGCTTACACAATCCCAGGTGCACTTATTCCTTGCTATATGTACTCCATGCATTTCAAAATTTAATAAAATGGCTTAGCGGTTGTTCTAAAATTTGTGTGGTGTGTTTGTAATTTGTGTTGTTTGCAAATTATTTATTATTTCTTCTAATATACATTGAATAATTCCATTAGTAATATTATAGTATCATAGCATGCTCTTAGCCAGAGTGGGGATTGAATAGGAGGTAATGCCACCCAGGTACTAAGGATTTGTTTTCCAGAGGGGATGCGGAAGAGAAAAAGGCATAAGTTGAGGTAAAGAAGGAAAGGTAGACCCATTTTTAGATATTGAGTTGGACAATTTTAGGGAGCCTGTGGAGAATAACAAGAGTTTGGAACAACCCATAAAAGGGGACCAAAATCAAGTGAGGAGTTTCTTAGGAAAAACCAACAAATCCTAAGGCAACCCCAGCTCATGATGGACATGATGTAGTAGGTGATGGGCTTGCAGGTGAACAATAGATAGGAACCAAAACCTCAAGGAGATGGGAGTTCCAGGCAGGGGGTGGTAGCTAAATGCATGAGCTTCCTTTCTAGTAGCCTCACAACCCTCTTTATTGGCAAGCAGGCCATACCACAATGCCCCATTTCGTGGATGAGCTAGAGAGTGAGAGGGAATCAGACCCAGTAGCAGATTTGGTGAAATCAGTTGCCTCAGTAATTGATGAGTATGAGGCCCTAGGCCCCAACATCTAGAGAGTGATATCCTTACCGAAGTACATTCACCTAAAGGAGAGACATGCCACTAGAGTTTGGACTCATTACAAAGGAGGGCAGTTAAATCAGGAGGTGCAAAAAATAGTTAGGAAAGTCACACCTCAAAACTATGATGGGTCAGCCATAAATTCGGCCAGGGCATGGGTTTAGAAGTTAGACACCTACTTTCACTTGAACCCCATGTAGGAGACATATATTATCTGGTTTTCCACATTGCACTTGGAGGGAGATGCACATGAGTGGTGGTACCATGGCTTTATCAAACTAGGACACATACACATCACCTCCTACACTGAGTTTACCAAGCGGTTGATTGAGAGATTTGATAGGAAGGACCCTAAGGCACACTTCATGTATTTGGCCCATTTGAGACAAACAAGCACTACAAAGGCCTTCATCTCAAAGTTTTAGAGGTAGGTCATGATGGTGACAGACACCTTGAAGGCCTAGCTAATTATGTTGTTTGTGGAGGGGTTAGTTGAACCCTTACATGGTTGGGTGAGGGCGTACAAGCTCACTACTTTGATGGATGTTATTTTGAGAGCCCGCTATATGATTTTTGTTGTTCCCAAGACCAAGGATTTTTTGCCCACGAGGTCCACTGCCCCTCAAGGGATCCGAGACATTCTTCATCCTCAGAGGGAATTTGGTCATGTGAAGTTGGACAATGAGACTAGGAGGGACCTCGGTAGGAGGAAGTTGTGCTTCACATATCAGGAGCCTTGAGCATCAAGGCACAAGTGTACCAAGGGCAAGGCCCATTACATTGCAGTGTACTATGATAGTGAAGTGGAGGAGAAAGTTGAGATGGATTCATATCATGGGGATGGGGATCATAGTTTGTAGGAGGAGTGCCACCACCACCACCACCACTAGGAGGAGGCCCATTCATTCCCTATGCGAGTGTATTATCTTCACTTCGTGGAGTCCCAAAGTACTTAACACTTCAGATTAGAGGCACAATGGAGGGGCAATGTGTATCAGTGTTAGTGGAAAATGGATCTATCCACAAATTTACCAATGCCCAGATGGTGGAAAGTACTTTGAGGGGTTTTTGGTGTTAGCACCATGAGACCAAACGATGTAGTGCACAAATGATTTTCCCAGCCTGACCTTGACTATGGGGAATTACTCCGTCACTGACCATTTATTTGTAGTTTATGTTATAGACATGAACGTGGTGATGGGTGTCTAGTGGTTGTACTCATTGGGATGGGTTACCATTGAATGGAAGAAGTTGGAGACGGAGTTCACGGGCCTAGATGGGAAGTTGGTAGTGCTAAGCAGGATGCACTCCTACCCACCTCAGATTGTGTCTCCTCACAAGATGGAGGTAGAATTACAACATGGAGATATAGAGTGGGTAGTGGAGCTCAAGATTTCAGAGACGGGGACATCATCACAACATGTTCATCTAGAAATCCTAGCATTTCAAGAGAAGTATCAAGTGGTTTTTGGGGAGGTTCCTTCGGGTAGGCCACTAGATTGGGGGTTTGAGCACACCATTGAGTTGGAGTAGGGGGTCAATGTAGTTATCACCACCCTGTATAGGCACCCCAAGGCCTACTAGGATGAGATCGAGAGGTCCATCCAGGAGTTGTTGGCGTTAGGTCATATTAGGTCGAGTATTATCCCTTTTGCTTCATCAGTGGTGCTAGTGAAGAAAAAGGACAAGTCTCTTCTTATGTGCATCAACTACCAGGTCGTGAATAAGAAGATATTGAAGAATCGATACCCCTACCTTAGATAGACGAGCTGATGGATGAGCTTAGAGGATCCAAGTACTTCTCTAATATAGACTTACTCTTGGGGTACCATCAGATCAGGTTGCATGACCAGGATATTCTGAAGACTTCATTCAGATTCCATTATGAGCATTTTGAGTTCCTAGTGATGTCTTTCAAACTCACCAATTATCTCGCCTAATTTTAGTCTCACATGAACCATGTGTTCTGCAAGAAACTGTGCAGGACTTGGGAGGAGCACCTACAACACTTGGAGCAGGTCTTGAGCATCTTGGAGGAGCAACAGTTCTATGCCAAGATGTCCAAGTGTGAGTTCGAGCTGACTGAGATGCTATACTTGGGGCATGTGATAGGAAAGGATGGAGTCATAGTCCACCAGGAGAAGATCCATGGCATCATTGATTGGCCCACACCCAGGAGAATTATAGATTTGAGGGGGTTCTTGGGCATATGCACATACTATATGAAAGTTGTGAGGGGATTCGCCTAGTTGGTCACACCCCTTATAGATATCAAAAAGAAAGGGGATTTTAGCTGGTTAGACATAGCGTAGGAGGCCTTTGAGTGCCTCAAGGTGGTCATGAGCACTTGCCCAATTTTGGCATTGCCATATTTCTCTCAACCCTTTGTGTTGGAGTGTGATGCATCAGGGGAGGGAATTAGAGTGGTGTTGACGTAGGGTGGACATCCAATTACTTCGAGAGTCAGAAGCTACAAACACATGAGATATTATACTCCATATATGACAAGGAGGTGATGGCGATCATGCATTTGTTGGCCAAGTTTAGATAGTATTTGGTGGGTATTTGATTCAAGGTGAAGACTGACCATAAAAGTCTTAGATTCTTTCTAGAGTAGAATAGGCTAGAGGAGAGGCAACATAAATGGGTCAACAAGATCCAAGCATATGAATTTGACATAGAATATTTCAAGGGCCAACAAAACATGGTAGCATATGCATTGTCTAGGAGGCCTGTAACCTCTCACTCATGAGCATCACCCCTGATTGGAGAGCACATTATTGGTTGAGTACTCCAAGGATAAGCATGCATGTGAGATCCTTGATGGTGTGGCAGATGATGAGCAGTATAGGGTGATGTATGAGGTGATTTACTACAAGGACAAGTTATACTTAGTGCTTCGATCCCATCTAAAGGAAAATATTTTACAGCAAGCTCACACCTCACATTTGGCAGGACACCAGAGGTTCCTCAAGATTTACCGAGCCATCAAAGAGTGTTTCACATGGAAGGGCCTCAAGGCGGATGAATTGAAGCACGTTCGGGAGTGTGACATCTGCTAGAGGAATAACATGGAGTAGATGCATTCGAAGGGACTATTGCAACCTCTCCATATTCCTTAGAGGAAATGGGAGATCATCCCAATCGACTTCATCACCAGATTTCTGGTAGTGTAGGGCTGAGACTATATTTATGTGGTGGTGGACCAGTTAACTAAATACGCCCATTTCTTTGCTATTCTGACTCGGCATTCAGCCGCATAGGTAGCTGAGATATTTTTTAGGGAGGTGTTTAGGCCCCATGGTCTCCCCAAGACCATTGTGAGTGATCGAGACAACATATTTATGGGGGGTTTCTGGCAGGATTGATTTAGGTTTCTGGGGATAGAGCTCACTCCTAGCATGAGTTATCACCCTCTTATGTACGGTTATATAGAAATCGCAAATATATGGTTGGAGGGATACCTACGTAATTATGTGACCAGGTAGTAGAGGGCATGGGTGAAGTGGCTACATCTGGGTGAGTACTCCCATAGCACATCCCACCACATGTCTATAAGTATGTCCCCTTTCCATGCCTTGTATGGTTATGATGCACTAACATTTTCTAACATGGTTTATGAAGACAATAGGGCCCCAGGGGCCAAGGAATGGATATAGGAGAGTCAAGATATCCTTAGAGATCTTAAGGATAAACTCTAGATGACACAAACTAACATAACATTTATGCAGATAGAGGTCGAGTGGAGAGGCATTTTGAGGTTCAAGACCTAGTCCTCTTGGGGCTCCAACCTTACAGGTAGTCCACCCTCAATCCTAAGGGCACAGAAAAACTCAAACCATGTTTCTATGCGCCTTGAGGAGTGGCTAGGAGAGCTAGGGAGTTAGTGTATGAGTTGGAGCTTCCCCCAGGAAGAAAGGTCCACAATGTGTTCCATGTCTCGTGCCTGGAAAAGGCTTTAGGGAAACATGTTACTGCAACTACTGAATTGCCTCCTTTGGATGATGAAGGGAACTTGATACTGACACCAGAGGCCATTTTGGAGACAAGGGAAAGGAAACTGAAAAGTAGGGTCATTAGAGAATATTGTGTCATATGGAAAGAATTTCCGATTGAGGATGCCATATAGGAGGGTGAGTAGATATTACGTCTTGCATTGCAGTTTCTTGAGGAAAAGCAACATTTCAGAGGGGAGTACTAAAATTTCCTTTCCAAATAAATTCTACTAAAGTGGTTCCACAATTTTGTAATTTGAGGTGAACACAATTTTGGTGCCAAACTTAGGAAAAGTGGGTAAAAAGGAAAATTTATTAAAAGTTCTAAGGGGGGGGCTTCCAAAACATTAAAGCATCCAAGGGAAATTTGATGGGAAGTGGAAACTGGTGGCCACTCCAAGAGAATACAGACCCCTTAGAGGAATTTGAATTGGACAAGGGAAGGGGTTCAATGGGTGGAGCCCATAAGGAGCATGAGGGGTCGCTAGCTATAAATTGGAGGTGAGTCTCTCATTTTTGGGCTTTTTGAAAATTTGATAATAGAACCAAGTTCTCTTGAGTTTTTGAGCTAAGACAACTCATTTTTGTTCATCACAAGGAGATTCCAAGTGGAGATGTCCAATTTACCTTCAGGAGACTTCGAATGCCACCCCAAGGAGATATTTCCTTGCCATACCCAGTTGCTACAGGGGGAAATAAATTTTGAGATTTTAGGGGAAAGGCAGCCTAGTATTTTGTTGAGGATTTGAGGTGGTTTTACAGGTGGAAATTGAGGGGATTTTGTAGGGGAAGTTTTTGGTTCCTAGAGCCTACATAGGCACCACAACGGGAAAAATCGTAGGGTCTTGGAGCTAAGGAATTTTTTTGTGTGGAGGGTTGGAGTTGAGAGGTAGAATTTGGTGAAGTAATTTCCATAAGTTGGGGTGTTTTTGGTTGAATTTGGTGTGCATCTACAATTATTCTTCAGAAGTGTGTTATGCCTGTCTCAATGGGAAATATGAACTATTTTTGGGTTAGTTGGATGTCGTTAGTTCGGAAAAACTCCTTTCTAGGTTTGGTTGAGTATTTTTGGAATAGGTTATAGCTACATTTTCAGGCCAATCTAGGCACTATAGAGGGATATTCACACTGTTTTCAGGGAGCAACAACTGCCATTTTCTGGGTCTACACAAAAGCCATTTGGGGTTGAAGTTTCTAGCTCGTGGGGGCATCTCTCTCACCTGGGTTTGCTTCAGCTTGCTTATGCAATCCTAGGTGAACTTATCCCTCGCCATATGTACTTCATGTAGTTCAGGATTAATAAAATGGCTCAATAGTTGTTCTAAAATTTATGTGGCGTGTTTGTAATTTGTATCGTTTGCAAACTATTTTCTATTGTATGGTGCATGATTCTATTATATGTTGAATAATTCCATTAGGAATATTTCACTCTATATCACACTTCTTATAAAACTCTTAAAATTCCTTCTCTCAAAATCCTCCACCAATATTTTTCCTCGACACCTTTATTTTCTTTTCTGTCCAATTTTCAACCAAAGCCTTAAACTCTTTAAATATGTCAAAGACTTCAGATTTCTTCCTAAGGAAATATATCCATGTATTACTCAAGAATTAATCTATAAATGAGACATAATACAAATATTTATCCAATAATAAAACCAACACATGTGCAAATACATCATTATGCACCAATTTTAATATTCCCTCCAACCTCATAGAACCGGAGGAGAATATTACCCAATTTTGCTTCCCATTAAAACTATGCTCACACAAATAAAAATCCAGAGTGCAATTAGACATACCTTATACCATAACATTATTGTGTAGTACTCAGAGGCCCTTCTCTTTGATATTTCCCAGTCTTTGATGCCATAACAAAGTTTTTTTCTCTAGAAGTTGTAAGAGTTTTTCCTTCTTCTACTCCACTCTTATGAATAATGGAATTGTTGCAGCCATCACTAATAGTATTTCCCAAAATATTATATAGCCAAGTAAACATTTCCCTTTCATCAAAGGAAATTTTTACTTCTGCAGAAGGAGAATCTTTAAATCCCTTCCCTTTTTCAACAATTTTATATATGAGATCTTGATTATAATGCCCTTATTTTCCACATCTCCAACATACCTTTACAAACTTTCCTAGAGATTTATATCTTCTTCTAGATTTAGATCTCCCATTGGAGGAATTATTTTTATCTCTATTTTGGGAGCATCCTCTTATAGATAAAGTGTCTATATTCTATTTTTCAATGTTTTTCTATCTCATCTCCTTCAATAACAAGGACAAGACTATTTCATCGAACTTTAAAGTAGTTTCATTACTACCTATTGCAACAATAAGTTGAAAATTGGAAGTTGAGGGAGCAATTTACTCCTTGGAGAAGCCCAACAGACCCTAAGGAGATCTTACATCTCGGTGGAAGAATTAAATTTTCACATGGGAAAATATTATTTTTGTTGTTGAAGAAAGTCAACACAAAAAGTACTAGTCATCCTAAAGGAGAAATTCGACCTCCTCAACCACATATAAATTCACCACGCTTGGAATCACTTGGAGACATCACATCACACATCTTCTCTTCATTTGAATGGTCCATACACTTCTCAAATTGCAAGGTTGAGATCACACGTTCGAAGGAGAGATAGGGTAATTTTGTTAACCAACATTGACTTTGGTTTTGGATCTATTTTGGGAAGCCAAGTTGACTGGGACTATGACCAATGTTGACCATAGATGTACAACTAGGGTTTGTGTAGGTTGAATTTCACTTTGAGCTAAATTTTGTTACTGTTTTGAGTGATTTTGACTGAGAAAAAGAGGCCACATCCTTTGACTTGACCAAATATTTTGGTGTGATTTGAATGCTGACCAAGGACTAATTAGGATTGTGACGACTATTGTGGGCTTTGACTAAAAATTTCAGAATTGCTATTTAACCAGATTTGACTTTTATGCTCATATTGGATTGGATATTATTTGCATGACTTTGTTGGTCAAGAATTTAACCCTTGACTAGTTGTTGATGTACTTGGACTATGTATCTCTTTTTGAACATTTGATGAACATTTAAAAAGAAGAATAAATTTTTTTATGGTTTTCCCCCTTGTGGGTTTTTTCCATGGTCATTCATCGAATTTCTTTGCCTCCATTGATCTTGGTTGTCTTATATTGTGCATATGGTTTATTGTTCTATCTAGAATTGCTTATTGTTATTGGGTGATTTAAAATAATTGGATAAAGTGATTTCTATTGAAGTAAGAAATTTTCTAAGTGATTGTTACATCATAGAACATTGAAAATTTAACATGGAATTAGAGTTGAGGTGAATACAATCCCAAGGAGACAAGAAATCACCCTTTGAAGATATCTTATTCATTATTGAAGTTCATTTGACTTGATCAAACATGACTACCTCATACTTCAAGATTGAAGGGAAGCTAAATCACTCATCTAACTATGTTGTTTGGAGAGCCAAGATCGATTTGACTTTGAAGGAGAATGATGTTTTGGAATAAGTTGAAGGAAAAGTTCCTAAGCCTATGGAAAATGCTTCTTTTACTATCAAGTCCAAGTACAAGAAAGGTGACATCAAAGCTAAGAAAATCATTATTGATTGTTTGAGAGAAAATTGAACAATTCTAAGGAAATGTATGATAAATTGGGATGTATGAGGTCAATAAATTAAGCCATATACTTCTTTAAAGAATCAACTCAAGGACATCCAGATGAATAAGGGGGAGACCATTCAATCATACCTCATGAGAATATCTCAACTTAAGGATCAAATTTTGTTTGTTGGAGAGATTGAATCTAATAGAGAGTTGGCTCTAATCGTCCTTGGAAGTTTTCTTAAAATTTGGGAAACATTTATTACAACCATTATCAACAATGATAGGTTTTCTTCATTTAATAAGATACTATGCAATTGCACTCAAGAGGAGACCAGGATGATCTCTAGAGGGGGAATTAGAAAGCATGAAGAAGGAGAACCCACCGCATTTTCTACTCAAGCCAAGAAGAGGAAAGAAAGACGAGAACCATCTAACTCATGAAAGCCTACTCTAGAATCCAAGGACTCTCATAGAAGATTTAAAAGAGATAAAATTCAATGCTACAATTGCCACAAATATGGTCATTATGCTCGATATTTCCCGAATAATGGTAATGCTCCTAGGTCTAACAACAATAATCATGGCTACAACAATAACATATCTAACTATAAAAGAAGAATAGAAGCTCCTACTACTTGTGAAGTTCATCATCCTCCCAAGGGATAAAGGAACTCAAGGTATGGAAGTAATGTAGTTGAAACTCAATCTAAGTACTTTCTCATTTCTACACTTTCTAGTTCCTCTCCTCTAGATTATTTTGATAGTTGGTTGTTAGATAATGGGGCTTCTAGACATTTCACTGGCTATAGAGAATTCCTCTCAAACCTGGTTGAGAGGGAGTTTGATTTGAAGATAGTTCTTGGGGAAAATTATACATATCTTGTGAAGGGATTTTGATCTATTTCTTTTCATTTTAACTATTGTCAAATCATACATGACATGATGTCTTATATGTGTTAGGATTAAAGAAGAACCTTGTCTCAATTTATGCTATGAAAGAAAAGGGTTTCAAGTTTTCATTCATAAAAGGGAACGTCCTTGCTTGGCCAAGGAGAACTAGCATGAGAGATTCCTTCACTCTTGGAACCTAAAATGAAGGTCTATATAAATTTTTTGGGATCCCTATGTGAGCCTTGGTTCATGATGTTGCTCATCAATGTTAGTTGTGTGACTGAATATTTTCTCACCTTCACTATGAATCCTCTCCTAAGGTGAGGAAGATGGTATCTCGAATGCCTGAGGTTTTAGTAAATCATGATGGAGTTTTTCACGGATGTCGAAGTGGAAAGAAGGTGTATGAACCATCCCCTTCAAGTAGGAGCAGAATGAATGGAAAACTTCAACTCGTACATTCTGATCTACGTGGACCCATGCCTGCGACTTCTCTTGGTGATTACTTGTAGTATTTAATTTTTGTGGATGACTTCTCCTACAAGACATGAATTTTCTTCTTAGAGCATAAATATCAAGCATTTGATATGTTCAATGACTTCTAGGAACTGGTTGAAAATCAAATAGGAAAGAGGATCAAGGTATTTAGGTCTAACAATGGAGGAGAATTCACTTAAAATGAATTCATTGACTTTTACAAGAAAGTAGGAATCAAGAAGGATACCATCATACCTATAACAACCCTAGTCAAAATTCCATGTAAAAGTTAATAAAGCTAAATATAAGACCAAGGTCATGGGACACATAGTCCATGCTGAATGTTGGGAAAAACATCCTAGTGGGTGTTCATTTCAGTTATTATGGCTAAATGAATTTGGCAAAGGCAATGGAAAAGGATTTGGAAAGGAAAAATGGCATTTTTGGCACATTTATTTATGAAAATAATGGAAATTAGGAGAAAATGAAGGTCAGAGGTCATAGATTTTCATGAGAGGGAAATTGAAAGAAAAATAATGGAAAATGATGAAAATAGAGCTCTCATTAATAAAAAAAACTTCTTAGGATAAGCTGGTAGCTATTTTCAATTCTATGGTGGAGCTCTCTTCTATTCTCTCTCTCATACTCTTGGGCACTTAGAGTTTCTTGGAGCACTCTTGGAGGAGTGTGGTATACTTGGAGCTTGGAGAAGGAAGGAAAAGGAAGAGCAGGAAAGTCCATGAGGATATCAGGATCAACAACTATAGTGGATTTTTCTTGTAGGTACCAAGTTGCATGTATGATTTCCTTGCTAGTTTTGGCATGCATGGCATATGCATGTTGTTTCTTGGTTATGATTTGTCATTGGCATGGAGGAATTCCTGGATTGACAGTGGATTTGCCTAGCCTTTCCATTTCTTGGATAGCCATGGTGTTGTGGGTTCTCCATTTTTTTATCTAGTTAGTGTTCATGTTCCTTATCTCTGTGGGTTGAGTTATTAGTTCTTGGAGCCTTGGTTGGAAAAACACTCTAGAAGCGATGGAACGACTTGGGTTGAGTTACTAGTCCTAGAGCTTCGGTTGGAAAAATTCTCTAGAGGCCTGTAACATCTTGGGTTGATTTATTAGTCTTGGAGCCTTGGTTGGACAAACACTCTAGAGCCATTGGTGGGTTGAGTTACTAGTACTAAAGCCTTGGTTGGACAAATGCTCTAGAGCCATTAGTGGGTTGAGTTACTAGTCTTGGAGCCCTGGTTGGCTAAATGTTCTAGAGCCCAAGAGTAGTTTTGGGTTGAGTTAGTAGTCTTGGATCCTTGGTTGGACAAACACTCTAGAGCCCTACAACAACTGTGGGTTGAGTAACTAGTCCTAGAAGTCGAGTTTGAACAAACACTTTGGAGCCCTGGACAACCTAGGTAGAGACTGATTTTATGATGGTTAGTGATGTTTGACCATGAGGTGGAATTACTAGTTGAGGGTTGAGATGGTTTGGCCTCTGGAAGCCCTGGTTTAGTTTTGGTTAGTTTATTACATGAGAACCCATATTCATGCTTTGAATATGGCACAGGGGTGATCAGATGAAAGAAAGATTTGGTTCATCCTAGTCTACGACCGCGTGGTTCGTGAAAGTCTCATACTCTGTCATCCTATGCAATCATCAATAAGAGCTCTCTTTCTCCTTGGTATGTAATGGGTAAATATACTTGTTTATATGTGGATTATATGGTTTTTGTTTCCCTAGTATTTCTATTATTATTATGTTTTTTATGAACATGTATTATGATAGTGGCTATATATGGCTCTCATCATGTCTTTACTTGTGAATGAACGAACAATGTATCTATGACCTAATAGATGAAATTTTAGAGAATGTGTTGAGGCATCAATGCTTCTTAGAAATTCTCAAATAAGTATGAAACCCTTATGCTCAGTTCTATGTTTAAGACCTATAGCTTTCATGTTTGTGACATGTTTGATGAAATGCCTATCATAGCTAGTAGGGGTCCAGTCTAGTTCATATTAATGTTTTTCCAAATGTATCATTGTTTTTTTTATGTAAATTCATCTCTGAAGGTTTCATTGAGTTCTGGGTAGTGACCTGGGCTCTGGGCCTAAAAAATTGGCACAAATCTCGGAGTCATAGGCATGGCACTGGGGGGGGAATTCCTCGGAAGCTCCCTTGCCCTTGTTATGCGAGCTTATGTATCTTCCCAGACACACCCTTGTCCATATAAAGGGAGTTTCCAGGGGTTTGATGCACTAAAACTTCAATTGGTCTCAGGGGTTGGTTACTTGAGTGTTTGGGATGGCTATTGGGAGTTTTGTTGTTGGTTTGGAAGGTTTGTGTGATGTGTTCTGTCAATTCCACTTCTTTAACTGACACATAAGGAGTCGAATCATATCATGGTAACTTCTCGTCACATGTTTACCTCGATTGGTCGGTTACTTGGGTAGATGTGGTAGGAGAGTGTTACAGAGTGGTATCATAGTGTGGTTCAACCCTTGGAATAGATGGGTGGAATGTGTTTGTCATGCATGCATGTCAATTGCATATGTGTTCTTTATGTTTGTGGACTATGTGCTTGTTGTGTATTGTTGGGCAGTGGATCCCCTGCATAATGGTTTTGGGGCTCAAAGCCCACAATTTTGGGTAATGGTATTGTAAAGGCTCCGTGAAGTGCATGGTGCGTGAGTTGTAATGAGTCAATTCAATGGGTTGTCCACCCAAAAATAATGTAAAATAATAGAAAGTGAGTCGGCCTACCCATGGTCCAAGGACCATGGGAATGTATAAATAGAGCAAGGTTCTAAGTGTAGAAGTCAGTTTTTAGTAAGTTTTGATTCGGATCTGAAGTGTATCGGTTGTTGGATACGATATTTACTTTGAGTCTGAAAGTCCAAGTCATGGGTCATAGTAGTAGAAGAGGCTCTACAACTGTGTGTGTAGAGGCCTAGTAGAGTCTGCAGCTATGTGCACAAACCCTTGTAGCTATGTGTGCAAGGTAGGAAGTGGATTGTAACTAGAAAAAACATTAATAAATATAAGTTGGTTTTGGAATATCGCATATCTGTTGCTTTGTTTCTATTTATGCATCTATTATAGTTTATAATTGTCTGCATGTCTATTTATGTTGAATGATAAAGGAAAGCATTGGGCCCACTTAATTTAATTCAAGACCCATAATACTAATAAGCATTGTAAAGTGTAAAGCATAGTCGTACTCATCCTCCAAGCCACATGAAGGTAGCTGCACTGAACCGGCAGCTACATGGAAGTAATACAAGGCATGGGATTGGGTCACAAACATTCTAGACTTCATTGGGACATCCCTAGGGTGCGGAAACCTAGTTCCAACACCCTCCCATACTACCTCAGGTGAGACCTCAGTCCACAATTCACAAACTATTTTTGAAAGGGTTGGTAGTTTCAAGATTTGTTTGGCTAAAACACTTATGAACCTAGGTCAGGCCCCAACAACCAACAAATGGTTCCATTCCCAGGACTGGGATTTGCCTAAGGGATGTCTGATGTTGGAACACTGGAACCCTACGAAGAAGGAAATTGAGATTGGTTGGATCAGAAGCTTCATGAGTTCGTGATACAGGTGGCTGGATCGCTACATATATATGGAAATCCACGAGATCTTCTTTTCGTCCTTCTCTTCAAAGCTGTATGATTGGATCGTGAGGTTAGCCGACAACCAGGGAAGGTATGAGCTTGATAAACCAATATTGTGGACTCCGAAGTTGGTGTGCAAGCTAGAGGCCTTAGAAGATAAGATCACATGGGTCGTAGACCATTGGTTCGATCGGATAATAGGAGGGTTTCTCAAGGGACCACGAGGTAATTACATCAAATTTTTGAATACCTAGCTTAAAATGTTGTTATGTGAAAAACGTGTGATGCAAACACATTAGTGAGTGGAACGACGTGGAGCGGAAGGGTCTACAATGGTATCAAAGGGTTAGGAAATAACCCTTTAATTTCACCTCCATGAGCGAGCGAGGAAGAGTGCGCTTTGGTTTCTCCAATGAGTGCGGCTAATTTGATAAGGCAACACATTTTGCAGTTACCATCCTCACTTACACCACCACTCACGTCACCTCCTTCACCTTCACCTTCACCCACACCCCCCCACCAAACCAGTAGTTCAGCATGGCAAGCACGATCAAGCTGCCTGTATTCAGAGGAGTAGGGAATGAAGATCTAGATCAGTTTTGGTTTGTAGTAAGAGCAGTGTGGGAAGCACACGGGGTCACGGATGACAACATTAAGAAGGATACATTACTAAGCGGGCTACAGGATCATGCACTAACTTGGTATATCAAGCACTCAAATGATCATCCAAATGTAGGAATAGTGGAGATCTAGATTGCGTTGAATAGAGAATTTAGTTGGCCAAAATTAGAGACGTCGTCGATCATCAGATTTAAGGAGATTGCGATGCTTCCAATTGAAATCCCCTGGGATCTAGATTAGAGGCTGAAAAGTATGGTCCACGAGGCTAATATGATACTAACAGATGCACAGCACTACGCGTGGTTTGTGGCATCTTTGGCACCACACCTGAGGATGACGCTGTCACAACAGAAGCTCTCAACTGAGGCAGAGGCATTGGAAATGGAAAATTAGGTTGCATGAAACACTGATACAAGATTCAGGGTTGGGAGTCCAAAAAATCCACGTGCAGCTACAAAACCTATGCTTGGAGATGTAGAGTTTGAAACAAGATAGGGCACCCCAGCTAGAAGCGCGTGAAGAAGTGTGGTGTATAAAATGTAAGGGCCAGGGTCACGATAAGGATCATTATCTGATATTCGTGAACTACTTGGCAGGAGGAGGACCAATGCGGTTGAGACCAGAGGCATAGGAAAGGCCAAGTACGATGCCTACGCTCTGGAGTGCAATCTGTCAGGTGGTGGGAAACACACTATGGACAACTGTCACCTATTGCAGAATTATACACAGACTCAGCAGTAGCTATTTTTTAATTTCTGTAGATCAGTAGGCCATGATGAGCGAAACTGTCAGAGTTATGAATTGTTGATGGACCAAACACCTGCCTACAGGATGCAAATCGAGGTGCGAGGCCAGGATCCAGTTGCAGCAATAGTGCGTAGTGGATTCCAAGGAAGTGAATGAGGATGAGGAAGAATGGGACCCAGACAAGGGCGTGGATAGTTAATTTGCTATAATTGCAGAGGACTTGGGCACTACACGCGTAACTGTACGAACCCAACTAGAACATGTTGTCCATACTATTATCAGTTTGATCATGAAATAGTATATTGTCCGACGTTGATCGTACAGATGCGCGAGAAAGGGGTACTGCAACCTACTTCGACTCAGAATATCCAAATGATGAGGTATGAACCGTGCGAAGAAGACCCCAACATGAACATGGTGCTCAGAAGCGGCGTGACCACAGGGGAAGATAAAGGAAAGCAACCTGAGGATGATACATGGGTTCACAAGGCTCCTATGAAGGAACCTAAGTTTGACTTGGAGCGTGCAAGGGAAATGTTTATGGAAGCTAAGAAGAGCTTCACGAAGGCCTCTACTTTAGGTAGTAAGGATCAACCAAAGCTAGGAATGGATCCTTCTATGCTTACTACCTTTTTAGAGATGTGCATGAAGCTGCTACATGATAATAAGGTGGTTAAATGATTACAGGAGTTGATAACTAGGTGCACAGGGTCAGGGGAACTGCGTGTAGTCTGAAAGCTAGGAAAACATGCATTGCGCACTGAGAGCGAAATGCAGTTAACAATGAAAATTGGTGAATATGAGATGGATCAGGTCATCCTAAACTTGGGCTTGGATGCGAATGTGTTACCAAAGTAGATGTGGGAATGCATGGGCAGGCCTGCGTTACAGTGGTCTCCTATCCAATTATGGATGGTGAACCAACAAAAGATCATGCCCATGGGAAGATTGAAAGGGATAACTGTGGATGTCGAAGGTGTGAGCATGCAGACTGACTTTGAGGTAATAGAGATTATGGATGATAGTAACCCTTACCTCGCATTGTTAGGGATAGACTGGGCCACGGATATGAATGGAATCATCAACCCAAAGAAGCGGAAAATGATTTTCGAGAAAAAGTCCCTACTTGTAGTAGTTCCACTCGATCCAGCCGAAGGGGCGTGCTACACTAAACCTGTGCATGAGGATGATAGCGACGATGAGTTGGATTGCATCTATCAGATAATGGTGCAAGACCAGGATCAAGTGAACCCAACTGAAGATGGAAGAATCTCATGGGAGCGCAACAGTTCCTGTACTTCGGATTTGGGTGAAGAAATAGAACACTGGCAGAACTAGTTGCATGAAATAACAATGCTAAATTACAACATGATGATTAGATCACTACAGTGCGTGAGCACTGAAGCATGGTAACTACCAACATATGATGGGGAGACAGGTGCAGATGAATTCTTAGACAAATTTGAAAGGTCAGTGCCAAAACAGTTGCGGTAGGTGCAATGGAATGGGCGTTACGTGTGACACTCGCATGATGGTGGCAGACACACCAGAAGAATATGGGGAGATCGCGTGAATATAGAAGACATATGCACTTATGGTTTGGAAGTCCCCAACGTTGAATGTGAGTCGGGTAGCTAGGGCGAAGCAGTTTACGCACCCACCTGTGTCGATGGGTGCAGACGAGTGTTGGGCAAGTGCATCATAGGCTAAGGATCGAAAATCAGAACCTGACGCAACAGCAGGAAAAGTGATGCACACCAAAATACCCTGCGACAGAGCATGCACGAAGCTACACAGAATCATGAATAGAGTTTACCAGGCGAGATAAACGGATTGGGACCTATGTGTACCAGTAGTTCAATGGGCCTATAGGACCATAAGAAAAAACCAGGGCGTGGAAATGACCTCAACAGTGTTAAGAAGAGAGGAAACCAGGGGGACAGAGAAGAATCTCTAGACCATAGTAGGGACAAGATGTGAGGACCTGGGTAAAGGAATTAGGTAGTTACAAGAAGACCTTCGGCGAGGAAGCATGAAACTTCATGAACTCGATGAAGAGTGGGCATGACTTAGGAAGAGAAGTGTCACATTGGATGAAGAAATCAGTGAACTGAAAACCAAAGTCATGCAAGCAGGCCACAAGAAACTAAGTATGGTGGGATCAAGTCTAGCCAGCCCTCCTATTGCATTAGAAAGAGTTGTGACCCTACTATCATGGCTGCAACTGCACGTTATTGAACAAGGGAGCATACCACACAAAGAAGAACACGACATACTACCGGACGTGAGGGTGCCCACAGCCTGGGCTAGTAAGAAAATCGAAGCCTCGCACCAAGGGTGTGACCACCTGACTATCTGCAGGATGCACAGTCTCAATGCTCTAAGCAGTTGAAAGAAGGCACAGGACTAT
This sequence comes from Pinus taeda, assembly GCA_000404065.3. NCBI lineage: Eukaryota > Viridiplantae > Streptophyta > Pinopsida > Pinales > Pinaceae > Pinus > Pinus taeda. The sequence goes on from APFE030720215.1 coordinate 39,350, forward strand.
AAACATGTATGCCAAAGAGCTGCACATAAAGGAGGTTCAGTTCAAGGCCAGTCTATCATAGGGATCACAGTCACGTATAAGGGGCTGCGCTACTATGCGGGTAGGCTGGGAGGTGACCGTTGATGTTATTGTTCATGACAAGAGGTCTAATTTAAGGTAGAAAGGAGCGGGCGGTGAGCCATTAAGATAGGAATTAAGAACTAGATTCGGGATGATTTGTAGCCAAGAAGGTACTACTGACTCAGATATGGAGGGAATAGCCGAGTTCAAATTCAAACGTTACTAAAAAATTTCGTGGAGTAGCTGCGAAGCAACACTTGTTTGTGTGAGATTTGAGCCAGTACAGAGCAGCGAGCATCAAGCTACTTTTCCACATATGAGTACATGACCAAGCAAGTCTGGCATAAACACAATGTCGAGAGCCAGAGTGCGATTCACGGAAGTTACCATAGAGCCTCGAGTGACCCAGGAGGGGCTAGGAGAGGGAGCAAGCACACCAGAGGTACCAAAGTCCCCATGCACGCTGCAACCCTAGAAAAACAAACAACCAATGGGGCTAGTCTGAGTATCACCATGGAACCCAAGAGTTAGTAAATTGTCAATGAAAAAGAAGGGCAAAGCTTTCACCATTGAAACAGAGGAGGAGGAGGAAGATTTGCAAGCCCTCATAGCCCAAATTGAGGCACAGGACGATGAGGTGGAGAATGTTTCCCAAGTACCTTCAGCAATAGAGTTACCCCCCTACACTCCACCGTGGAAAGGGACAGCCAAGATACCAAAGGACCGGGAGGCCACGAAGAGTGCGCTCCAAACCCCACTTCTTCTAGATGAAATAAGGTTTAACAGTCCACTGCTAGGACGGGTACTGAATATAAAATTTGAATACTGGGACCTTGTGGATAGTAAGAAGTTCCCACAGTTTTCCACAGAGAAATTACTACAGCCGAAATGGTTGCACAGTGTGGAGAAGGCTAGGTTACTCCATCTGTAGTGGATACCACACTACCACCATGCGCCCATCACAATTTTTTTCATCCGGCAACTATTGTGTCTAGTACATGATGGGTATCTTTGGTTGGAGGAGTCGATTCCCATCACAGCCGACTTAATTCACTAAATTTTACAGCTACCCATTAAAGGAATCAATCCCGCAGACATCGCAGGAAAGAGCAGCGACTTGGGCCTTGCAGAAGCTATGAAAGCCAAATATAAGCTAGAGAAAAGGAATGAGGGTATGTAGTAGCAAGCATCAAGGACCTAGGGGTGTGTATCACCACCCAGCTATTGGCCAACAAGCTCATGAGGAAATGTCGCACAGAGGAAGTGCCAACATCTGTAATTGCGTTGGTGGAGTAGTGTGCAAAAGGGGTCCAGTTCAATTGGGCACAGTTTCTCTGCGATGAATTTTTGACGAATTGTAGAGAAGCCCAGGACCAGGGTAAGACCTTCCACTATGCATGGTTTCTCTTATCCATCCTGTTGGTTGCTGGAGAGCTATCGGCGGACAACTAGTTTCCCACCATTGAGAGGAACCTACCCAAGGCCGTGAGGTACACCTCGCTCTAGGCAACCAAAGACGCAACGAGGCTTCGAGAGATAAAAGTGTTTTGGGCATTTGTAGAGGTGACCTTACAAACATGGATCAACTGCAGGCCACACTTGTCCCTGTCTGTAATAACAGTTTACAAAGCATGGTAGAATTCAAGGCAGATATGCATAACTTGTATATCCAGGCACGCAAGGATCCAGCCTGAGAATGGGTAAAGTTGCTATTCATTGCCACAGATGATGCAATCTTCGAAGTAATGGCATCATGGTCCCCTGAGTGGTGCACCCTGACTTGGTAGAACTAGAAAAGATCATAGCACAACAAAGGAAGAGGGAAGCCAAGCTACACATCATGAAGCTGGCGAAGAGAAAACGTCAGGAACAGGAAGCGGCCACGCAGTGGAAGGCGATTGAGGCAACAACAATAGAATAGATGGTAAAAACAACAATTGTGCACACTAAGGAGACCGAGGAAGGTCAAGAAATGTCCATAGAGTAGGAAATACAGGGGGAGGTAGAGACATAGGAATGCACGGTCCTTACAACAAAAGTGACCCAACTCAAGAGGCCACATGACCAAGAGCAGCCACCCACACACAAAAAGACAAAGACAACAAAGACTGTGGAGGGAGACCTTGTTGGTGGTAGCAAACCAGTTCGCGATGTCACTAAGGATGCTCTGGAAGAGTTGATGACAGAGCTAACAACTGTGTTGGGGGCACTCAGAGAGCAGTTGCAGGCATTACAAGTGCAACCCCTAGGAGTGATGACACTGAACCTTGCGGAAGATATAGCCAAAGCTGAGTAGATGATGTGCGCACGCACAATGAACATCTTGATGTTACCAGAAGGCACCGTCTTTGCAGAAGCTGAAGGTGACAGGAGGGGCTGGGGACTGAATTTGGCTGCCCTTCCTAGAGAAACCCTCTACCAGCTACAGGATGAGGTAACTAGTGAGCTTTGTGCTAGGGAAGGTCACGCTCTCTAAGTCTTGAGTGCATAGAAGGTAAAATTAGAAAATCTCATCCTACAGTGTGACAATTTAGTTGCCCAAAACCAGGGATTAGAATAGGCAGTGGAAGAGGCCTATAGCAGCATTCCAGAGTTGGCTATGCCGGCAGCACTTTGCACCATAGAAAATATTCATCAACTGGCAGCTGGAATCTACAGGACCCAGGAGGAGGCCACGAAGGTTCAATTGGAGATGAACCTTCAGATCGTGGAGCTGCAACTGAAGGCACAGTCCTCTACATCTTCGAAAGTTAGAGAGCAGTGCCACCATGTCATTCAATCAAGGTTGAAAGAGATAGAGAAAGTTGTACATGACTGCACAGGATTGTTGGACCAGTCACTCGTCACCCTCACTTCATTATAGGAGGACCCAATGCTACAACAGTTAGAAATAGAAGCATGGGAATTACAACAGGCTTATGACAATGTTCGGGGGACTGCGTAGATAGTTGTCGTTACCCAGCGATTGGAAAAGATGAGGGAGGCCTAGACTCTGAAAGAACAGGTGGACGCTGCATGCCAGAAAGAAGCAGGGCTTAAAGCATGCATCCAACCTTGGCTCAAAGAAGCATTCACGGTCATTACCACGATCAAGGGGAAGTTGGCCCAGATGCAGGACACATATGCAAACAAGCAAGAGGGTGACTATGATAACAATGCATCAGAGAGTCATGCACAATTGATACAGTAGACAACGGAGGAATGTGTGGCAAATGTCCGCGAAGTGCAAAGATTGCTGGATGAACTTCATGTAAAGATCACTGCATCAGCCAAGTGACTCAGGATGAGTCACAATGTTTGTGTTGGGGGCCTGTTGGGCAGTGGATCCCCGCTGTAATGGTTTTGGGGCTCATAGCCCACAATTTTGGGTAATGGTATTGTAAAGGCTCTGCGAAGTGTGTAAAGCCTGAGTTGTGATGAGTCAAGTCAAAGGATTGTCTGCCCGAAACTAATGTAAAATAATAGAAAGTGTGTCAGCTTACCCATGGTCCACAGACCATGGGAATGTATAAATAGAGCAAGGCTCTAAGTGTAGAATTCAGTTTTTAGTAAGTTTTTATTCGAACCTGAAGTGTATGGGATGTTGGATACGATAGTTAATTTGAGTCTAAAAGTCTAAATCATGGGTCATAATAGTAGAAGAGGCTCTGCAGCTGTGTGCGCAGAGGCCTGGTAGAGTCCGCAGTTGTGTGCATGGACCCCTGCAGCTATGTGTGCAGGGTAGGAAATGGATTGTAACTTTAAAAAGTATTAATAAAGATAAGTTGGTTTTGGAATATCGCATATCTATTGCTCTGTTTCTGTTTATGCATCTGATATAGTTTATAATTGCGTGCATGTCTATTTATGTGGAATGATAAAGGAAAGCATTGGGCCCACTTAATTTAATTCAAGGCCCATAATACTAATAAGCATTGTAAAGGGTAAAGCACAGCGGCGCTCATCATCCAAACTGCACGAAGGTAGCTGCACTGAACTGAAAGCTGTGCGGAAGTAGCACAACACATAGGACTGTGTCACGAACATTCCAGACTTCATCGGGACATCCCTAGGGTGTGGAAACCTGGTTCCAGCACCCTCCCATACTACCTCAGGTGAGACCTCAGTCCGTGATTCATGGACTGTTGCCGAAAGGGCTGATAGTTTTGGGATTTGTTTAGCTAAAACACTTTTGAACCTGGGTCAAGCCCCAACAAGCAACATGTATACATGGGCTCATTGTTGTCATTGTATCGCCTTGTAAGAGTTGATAATGTTGTTGTTGGCATGTGTTAGTCATGAGTGCATGTCAGTTGTATATGAATTTGTTATGCATGTTAGTGTCTATATGTTGTTATGCATGCATTTTCATGGTTATGGTTATGCATGGATCGTAGGCTATACACATTGCGGGGTCATTGTAGGTAATTAGCTCATAGTTATGATATTGTTATGTTATGATGCTAATGTGTTGGTTGAGATAGAGGAGGATATGAAAATCATTAAAGTGAAGTTGCAACAATGGACTTTGGGGTAAGAGCATATCATCTTGTAGGTTTGTATGGTGGGCATGCAGGTATGTTGGTTAATGTTTTTTATAAGCATTAAGGTTACTGATATGCTTTTCATTCTATTATTATTATGGTTACATGTATGATAAAGTCTAGTTGATTAGAATAGTCATATGCACGTGTGTCAGATAGTCATGAATGATAGTAACCTTTGGTTGTATGCATTGATATTGTTGTTTTAGCACAGTTAACTTGATGATTATGCTATATGTTGTTGATGAGAATGATATATAACTTGTTGTTTTTATATGTTAGTAACTTGATTATTAGGGTTATTACATTAAGATCTTGATGTTATATGTTTTGTGCTAATTTGGATTGGTCTATGCAAATGGTTAGGGTTATGACATTCAGGTATGAGTTAATATGTTGTGATATTATGCCATACTAATCTAGACTAACTGTGTAGATGTGATTATTATGTATGAATGATAATTGTTTATGAGTTTATAATGTGAACATGTTAGCCAGTTACTTTCATGGATATCATGACTTTATTTATGATTGATTTGATATGTTGTGAAGTTATATCATGCTAATCTAGCTTGATTGTACATAAAACATAGCCTCCCCTAAGATACATTAAGATATGAGTTGGCTTATGTCATCTATTTGGTGTTTGAGTGTTTGGTGTCTATTATGTCGTCTAATTGATTTATCTAACATGGTACATTTATAGTTGTTTGAATGTTTGATTAATTACATGATATGAGTATGTGACTTAAGATTTCATCAAGAAATGATATTGCTTTAAGATGGTTTTAATCACACATATGTGTTGAGATAGATGACATGTACTTGAGTGTAATAGGTGACAGTTGTAGCATTATGTCTAATGACTATGAGTTGACTATGGATTATGACATGATTGTTAATCTTGGTATAGGTTGATTTCAAATTGATAGATATTATTGTCTTGATATTTGGAACATGTGGTTGACATGTGTGAGCACTTACAAGGAAACATGCTTGGTATTAGCATGACAAGGTAATAGTTTATTTGTTTTTATAACTAACAATTAGGTGATGTGATAGTACATAGTAAGACTCGATTGAAACAAGGTAAAAAGGCATTAGGAAGGAATTGGGTGATAATTACTTTGGGCTATGTTTGGAACCAAAATTCCAAATGAATGAGTGCTTTGCATATAGGAAGTCTTCTTAACCCTAATTTGTATGAAATTATGTGTATATGTGCTATGTTCATGGACATGTATTTGATAGGTATAATAGTCGGCTTCTAGTTATAGCGAGATTCATCAAGGAATTGGAGTTCTTTGAGAAGTGTACGTGTTTAATTACAAGATAGCATGTTTGGTACAACAAGGTAAGGTAATTGGTGTAATGTTATGTTCACTTATGCACCAACAGTTATGTGCTTATGGAAGTATGATGCAGGGGATTGTATGGAATAAGAGATCAATATGAAATATTAAATAAGGCTCAAGTTTAGCTTTCACTTGGAAGCATTGGAAACCATTGGGGATGGAGTCATGGTGTTTGTTGCCAGTCTTGTGCTTTTGGTATTTTATGAATTGTTGATCTCTATTTGTGGTTTTTTTTTATGTTTGATGTAAGGCCTTTCCACTTTGTTTGTGGTTTCGTGTTGTTATTGGCTTTTATGGTCTTCTTCTTGTTTGTTTCCTCTAATTCCATTTTAAGTTTTGAGTCTTGGGAATTGGATGGGAAAGAGGAGAGTTAATGGAGATTAGAAGAAGTTAAATGAAACCCATCAGGTAATATGAGACTCAGATGAATCTCAGTGCATGAATAAAGGAAGTTCTCTTAACCTTGACCTTATGACATTCAGTAATTATGTTGTGATCATGTTTATATGTATATATGTGTATGTATGCATATCATTGTCTAACAAGATCATGATTTTTTATGTTAATGTGTGTGTGTGTGTGTGTCACTATTCGATAGGGTCATCAAGGATCATTCTTGTGGAAGAACGATTGCTTATGCAGGTGAATGACATGAAGAGGTTCCTAATATTATTAGGAATCAATTGGGAAGAGTAGCCCTGAAAATATATATGAGGTCAGTATCATATGGATATGAATTGATATTATGTTATTATAGTATGTTTATGTTATGGACAGGCTAGGCCAAGGGATACATCAACAAAATGAAAGCAGTGTGGTATGAGGCATGCTAGACCAAGGATGGATAAGACACTGGAATCAAGGTTGCTTGATAGAAACAGTGTGGTTTTGGATGTGTGGTACTGTTGGGATGGGGTCGCCAGGGGTAGAATTGAACTAACTTAGTCATTTTTTGTAAATAATTTTCTAAAAGATGTAAAGTCTCTGCAAAATATGAATGCAAAAAGTGCAGATAGATAGAGTTAAAGGGGCCTTAGTTCCTTGTTTTTGGTCAATTTTGAATACTCACCCATGAGCTGGGGGCTGTGGTATTGTATTAGGAAAGTTATAAATAATTGAGTCTTAGCGAGTCTTAGAGATAGCTTTGGATAGAGAATTGGGTACATTGAAGGGGTTTTTGTTGCCTTGGGCAAGAGCTAAGGCAGGAAGGCTTTGCTCCCTATGCCTAGGTATAGAAGGGAAGGCTCCTACAGCTGAGTGTGGGGTAGTCTTGGGTAAAGTCCCCAGCTGAATGCGCGGACCCCTACAACTGTGTGTGCAGAGTAAGAAGAGTCTGTAATCAGTGAATTCAAGATCAATGAAGACAGTTTTTTGAAGAATTACTCAGTATTTCCATTAAATCTATTTATGTTATATGTTGTCGATTAATGATATGTTTTCTGAATTAATGAATGAATGCTACGCAAATTCACTAAATATGTCATGATAATGTATGAAATGAATGATTATCCACTTCCACAAAGTTACAAGCTATTTCTCTTATGTTTTCTAACGAATTAATTAGATCTATGTGAACTCTAATCTAGGGTTGCTTATTGATGCGCGAAAGTAGGTAAATCGATTGTTTAAGGTATGAAAAAACATATCGTGGATCTTCACAAAGGTCTAAAGGCAGCCTTAACCTAGTTACAATAACGAGCCCTAGAAGTCTATCGATTTGCACGGAGGCAGACTAAGGCACTGAAAGACATCACACTAGTCTCTGGATGGAGAAACTTGGTTCTTGTATCCCCCCATACTACTTTGGGTGAGACTGCAACCTATGTTACGTGGGTTGCTGCAAAAAGGGCCAATAGTGTAGGGTTTTGTTGGTTGGTGCAACTAACTCTGAACCTAGGTCAAGACCCCCTAAGCCAACAAATCAAGTACTATTGTTGTGCATATTTTGTATATGTTGTACATGTTGCATCTGTGATGTTGTGTGCATGTAGTGTTGTGTATATATAGTGTGTGTAAATTTTGTTTATGCAATGTAATGTACAGATAGTGTTGTGTGAATATTGCATATGCAGTGTTGGGTATAGATGGTACTATGTACATGTTGGATATGTGGTGTTGTGTACATATTGTATTGTGTGCATGATGAATATGCTGTGTTATGTGCATATGGTGTTGTGCACGTGTTGGATATGTGGTGTTGTGTGCATATGGTGCTATGTACATATGGTGTTGTGTGCATGTGGTGCTATGTACATATGGTGTTGTGTGTGTGATTGTAAATGTGGTGTTGTGTGCATGTGGTGTCGTGTACATGTTGTACATGTCGTATATTGTGCAGGTGATGTTGTGTACATGTTGTGAATGTGGTGTTGTGTACATGTGGTGCCGTGTACACATTGTATAGGTGGTGTGGTGTACATGTGGCATTGTGTACACGTTGTGTAGGTGGTGTCGTGTACAAGTGATTCTCTGTACACGTTGTGCAGGTGGTGTTGTGTACAAGTGGTAATATGTATATGTTGTACATATGGTACTGGTGTACATGTGGTATTATGTGCATGTCATACGTTTTGTGCTGCAGGCATACGGTACTATGTATGTGCATTGTGTAGTCGTGGTATCGTGACATGTGTATTTGTTGTGTTGTACTTTGTGTATGTCTATGTATTGTGTTTTAAATTGGATGTAGGTGTATGTATTGTGTTTTGGTGTACACCAGATGTAGGTGTATGTATGTGATCCATTATATTTTGCTTACAGATGCATCAAAATTACATATAATAGAGCCTATTAACCATGGAACTTAAAAGCACATAAAACGATGTGGAAATAACAAGATAAAACATGAAACCATGACACAATGATTTTATTACAGAGTTCATCCAATTGGGACTACGTCTCTAGGCACTACTCAATAGTGGGGGGGCTTTCATTCATTAAGCTGCATAAAAAGAGATAAAATTAAAAGAAACAGTTAATTATGATCCTTATACCTCCAAGTTGAAAGATGGATGAAGAATGGAGAGCCCATCTTCAGAAACAGATAGTACCACTGAAATCCTGGCGAAAATTCGTGCAAAAATGCTTATTCGAACACCTAATTTAGAAATCGGGCCTTCTGCACCTTCTCAAGACCTCCTTGCTACTTAAGGCGAGGTATCGGCATGCTGCCAAGTTAGGTTCTGATGTGCACAATGGCTTCTAAACTAATCTGCCAGTCCTCTATGCTCCTATGCTAACAATCCAATATATATATGTTGGTGGCTAGCTCCTTAATTTTCGGGTAGTTCCAAACAAATGATAAGTTTTAGATGGTAGGTTTTGTTTCAGGAAAATATTCTTGGGCCCTTGAATAGTCAGTGCTAAGAACCCTGTTAAACATAGAAAAATATTCCATGGACTATTTTAGCATTAACCCTTGAATGGAAGAATAATCGATCGATGCAGTTTGCTTCATCGCAAATCACAATTGGTATTTTCCCCCAGTGTACAGACCCCAACCTTTACAACAAGATCCCTGCGATAACAACAGACCTGACAGTTTATTAAACTTAGTTCATAACATATCAGGCCTCATTGCAAATTACAATCAACATAGAACTAGGGTTGGCACTCCATACTATTGCTCCCCTTTTATGAATTGCGATTGCAATATATCGCATCGCAACTGGACTCTTCCGAGGGCCAATTTGTAAACACTTGATCCCCTTCGATCCACGATATGTGATATCTCAATTGTAACTGGGATCCTACTAGGGCCGCTTTAGAAACACTTTTCCTTTTGTGATTGCAATATGAAATTATCACATCACAAATTTTCTTTCCTAGGGCCGATTTGAAACGCTGAACTCTGCCTTCTGCAATAAGTGAAATGAGGGAACAATGGAGACCTGCCACTTGGTGCTTCCCCATTCACTGAAGTTTTTCCACGTCATCTCCACCTGCCACCTGTCCAAGTCAAACATAAACTTTAACTTTCTCTAACTTCTTCATACGAGATCATATTTTATTGTCATTCAAACCATTGGAATCAAGATGATGAGCACTTCGATCTGATGCTAAGTTTATAGAGTTTCTGTCACATTGATTTTTTGAGCATTTTACCATGCCACTAGTACTTTGTGAAGATCCACATAGATCAATCCTCCCCACTAAGAGCTTTTGGACAACCAAAAGCCTTTTCAGTCAATTGGAAAGTGAGGAAATTACTCCCTCACTTTGTCTTTCTCCATCCATCAAGATTTACTTGGATGCATTCCTTTGAAGCCAACATGACTGTACTCCACATCTCCCCATCGTGAAGTTTTGGTTTTTCTGTTGACTACGATATATTTTCCCAACTTGTCTAGATACTCTGGTGAAAAATCATCTATTATAGGAATCTGTGCAACCTCTTTGGTATCCATAATAAATGGAAGTTCACAAAGCTTCAAGTTTTCAACGTTTACCACTGAGTACATTTTCATATAAGTGGGCAAGTCAAGAAGAAAAGCATTGTCTCCAATATTTACCAATATGGTGAAGAGACCATATTGAATGGGTCTCAATTTCTTCCCTTCTCCCTTCATTCTATCCTTACTAGTTTGGAGCCATACCTTGTCCCCAACTTGAAACTGATGGCCAACTAGGTGCTTATCATGTCGAGCTTTATACCAAGCCTGACTCTTCTCCAACTACTCATGTATTGCCTGATAAATCACATGTATCCGCTGAATAAAATTCCGTGCTTTGTACCCATCATCTTGTCCATTGTCAACCTCATCTTTCCCAAAGACCATTTCTAAGGGATCCCTTGGTAGATAGCCAAAATTTGTCTCAAATGGTGAGCTCTGTGAGGATGAATGTGATGCACGATTGTATGAATGCTGCACATAAGGAAGTTTTTCATCCCACAACTAGGGATGTTTTCCACAATATCCTCGTAACAAGTGTACCACAGTGCGGTTGACGACCTTTGTCTTCCCATCGGTCTGTGGATGAAATTTCATTCTTCTTTTCATCTTGGTTTCCATCATTCTTCACAAGCTGGTCCAAAACTCTCCAAGGAAGGGAGACTCTTGATTTGACACAATAGATGTGGGCAACCCAAACATGTTGAAAGAAAAGATAATCAGTTTTCTCAGCAGTGACCTACTTTTTACAAGGCATTAAAATACACATTTTGCTAAAAAAATCCACGACCACATATAAATAGTCATGTCCTTTCCCAGACATAGACAAACCATATAAAAAATCCATGGACACACTTTCCCATGGTCGACTCAGAATAGGGAGTGATGTCTAGAGCCCAAGTTTTGTATTAGAGGGCTTTGAAATAGAACACAACACACGACCCTTTACAAAAGTCACAATGTTTTTCATATGAGGCCAAAAACAAAACCTCTGTAATTGAGATAAAGTTTTTCAACCCCAAAATGACTAGACACAAGAGAGGTATGAGCCTCTCGAATTACATGTATCCTTTCATCAATGAGTAGCACAATTTGCCAAGGTGATACAATAATTTTCCCTGCAAATAATAATTCTCTACCTACGATACATGAATCAGTTTTTCATAAATCTCTTTAAAATCATCATCCTTAACATATTATTCAGCATAACATTCTAACAATAAAGAAGCATTTTGTAAAACTACATATGCAGAAATAGGAGGGCGAGAAAGAATATCTACTACTTTGTTGTTGGTGCCCTTCTTGTATTTTATTACCAAAGGAAACTGTTGGAGGAATCCCATCCATATGAAACGACGGACTTGTTGAAGCTTGGTCTATGACTGAGGGTACTACAAGGGTTGATGATTTGTATGGATGATGGTCTCCTTGTCAATCAGATAGTGTTTCCACTTCTTTACACTCTGAACCAAGGCGTACAACTCCCTGTCGTACATGGGATAATTCACAATAGCATGGGAGAAATTGTTCGAATGGTAACATACAAGTATTCTTTGCTACATCAATACAACACTCATGGCATATCCACTGGAATTTGTTTCAATATCAAAAATTTATTGAAGGTCGGGTAAGGCTAGCACTGGTATTGTGCTGATCTTCTCTTTCAGTGTGTCAAATGACCTCTGTTGTTTTCCTCTCCATTGAAAGGTTTGTTTCACACTTGTCAATGTGTGTAAGGGGGTTGTGACAACAAAGAAGTTCGCAATGAACCTTCTCCAATACTGTACCACACCCAAAGAGCTTCGGATCTCTGTAATATTTGTGGGTTCAAGCCACTTCATAATCACATCTATTTTAGAGGGATCTATTTTCAATTGCTCGAATGGAATCACCATCCATTCGAACAACCCTTGTTTGGTTTTGAATGCAGTCTTCCAAATGTCTTGTTCTACAACTCTAACCTGGTGATACCACTATGCAAATCTAGTTTTGTAATGTAGACAACATTTTTCAACTAATATAATAATTAATCAATCTGAGGGGGAGGGTATCGATTCTTCACCATAATATTTTTTAGCACCCTTTAGTCTACACACATTCTCCATGTGTCATCTTTCTTTGGCACCAACACGATCGGTGAGCTGCACATAGAAGAACTTGGTCTAATGACTACTTGATTTAGCAAATCCTACACATGTTTCTTGATCTCCTCCATCTCGATAGAATGCATCCTGTACATGCCAATATTTAGTAAAGGAGCATCCTATTGGAAATGGATCTCATGTTGGATTTCCCATTTTGGGGGCAATCCTCTCGGTTCTTGAAACAATCCATCTTAGTCAAAAATAATTTCAAACAATTCTTTCTTATGATCAGGATCACAACCTTTGAAAGCGCCAGCCGTCTTGGCCTCTTTCACTCTCACTACCATGAGCATGCACCCTTTACTGGAATTAACTAGTCATTTAATTTGTCCTGTACTTACAAAGCTAGCACTAACTTTTATATGATGAGCTCTGACTATATATTCTACCCCGTCCTTTGTGAGGTGGTATTTATTTTCGTGCCGAAAGAAAAATATTTTTCTGTCATATAGATATGGACTTCCCAATATAATTCCACAGATTTCCAAAGACACAACATCTAACTCTACCTCATCAACTAATTTGGAAGCAATAACAAATATGGCCCTACACTGCTTGGTTACTTGTAATTTTGCTTTATTTCTTACCCAACCAAGTGAGTATGGACTCATATAAGGTTAGTTTCAAGGCCTAACATTTTCACTAAGGACTCTAAGATTAAATTTTCTTGGGAACTTGTTGAAGACTTGAAAATTATTGCTACAACATGGGGGAAAACCACCCGGTCCGGACCTTGGTTGGCAGTTCCTTTTTCGTTTGGTGTAGTGGCTCCAACTAGGGATAATGGGACCAATTTCCCAAAAAGAGATTTTGGTAGTGTTGATGGGGTGATATATGATGTAACAGGGGAATGATTTAGCTATGTAATATAATCTAAACTATTAATCACATTCATATATCCTAGTTTTAAACACTATCTAACTATAACTATACCCGAGAATAAAAGTAAAATATGCAATCTAGAATAATGTCCTATAACAATTGGTAATAAAGATCATTCAACTGCAATAAGAAGTGAAATCGTTTAACAATTTTCAATAATTGTTTTGGATAAATAGTTAGCCAAAACGATTCTGAGAGATATATCACATATAGAATCATTCATGTATTCAGCATGAAATTAAATCCAACACCATACAAAAGTGCAATAATGCTAACCTAAATTCAAACTTTCATACATAAAACAATTGAAGAAAAGTTATTGCCTGATAAATAAATAAAACATAATCACAAGCTAAAAGTTCCATTTGCAATAAATTTTTCTCATGTGTTTCAGCAATATCGATCTAATTCCAACTGATCTAACATCATCTGAGTGAAAAAGTGCAATTTCAGTAGAACGTGCTAGATATAAAACGAAAATAGATCTTGTTCCATTCATTCCACCAGAACCTCCTCAAAGGTACATAAGTGCATGTTTTGAAGAATGTTTCTGATAAAATTTATGGACCCCTCTCTAAATGCATGAGAGGGATTTAAATACTAAAACTATAGGTCCTAAAATAGATTATTACAAAAAATAGTTGAGGAGGTTTAAACGACCTTCCTTAGATTATGAGAAATGAAACTAAAATAGAAATAAAACAAGGTGAATAACTCCTTTTCATTTGATCCTTAAGAGCGCAAATATATGTCATTAGTTTGAGTTGTGTCAATTGGCTGATCATAGATTCAACTGTTTAGTAAATACAGCATCTGTCAGTGTTGGCACCATTTTCTATGTGGAAGTGGTTAGGCATTGTAGGGTCATCCATTGGTTGTATGTCTTGACTAAGAATTTCCAGTATGCCTCCTAGTTCAGCTTGCTCGTTTTTCTAATCACCTCCTCCCTTTCCTTTGCTGCTTGTCTCCATTGCTACTCCAGTTGATTGGCATTTGGAAGAAATCCTGGTATAGGTTTTGCAACCAGGATGGCGCCATGTAGATTTTTGTTAATGGCTTCAATGATGCTTTTTTTTGTTGCTGTCGCGATTGATGTTGCCCTTTCTTCTTGCTTGAGCTGAGAATCCCAATCTGCAAATAGAATTTCTTTATGTGATTCCTCCAGTTTTGGCAAATCATCCTTTCTCCCATCTTTTGATTTTTGCTAGGTGATAAAGTCAGAAATACTTTTATGGATTTCATCATACTTAAGCCTCATGTCGATAACTTGGCTTGTTAGCTTATCACTAATCTCACAATAAGGATTTATTTGTGAGATTTCTTGGCACAAAAGCCCCTTTGTTGCATTAGTTGGGCGTTAAGGTTGAGTGATTCATTTACGAACTGATGGATTTGTGGATTGTCTTTATACTTTGTCATAGCTTGAATCCACGCATCCTTTTCTGCTAGGCTCGCTTGATGTTGTACTTTCATCTGTTTAGACTCCTGTTGTAGTTTGGAAATTTGTAATTCTGCTTGTTGGTTAGATTTTTCTTGCTCTAATTGTTGTTCCAATAGCACGATCCTTTTTTCCTTTTCTCTTAGAAACATTTGAACCTCTGTTTCTTTATCAATAGTTGATGTAGCATAGGCTCCAACAAATTGTGATAGTCTCATAAGGTTCTCAGATGGGTCCATGGGTGAATCTTTCAAGACAATATCCATTGGTTCATTGTTGGGAGTGGTAACAGCTGCAGCATCCAACTTTGTTTTCTTCCTCTGCCTTTTGATGACAGCTTTATGGGTAGGGATATAAAGCACATCTAAGGGAGGAATTTCCTCAATTCTCAAAACAATTTCAAAAGTGGGGGTGGTAGGAATGAGCTCTACATTTTGAGTGCTTAGAGTTTTCTCCATTGTAACTTCTTTAGTTGAATTGTGCTGTGGAGTCTGTACTTCAGATGTTTGTTCTTCTGTATGGAGATTTTTATTCTTTTTCTAAATCAATAACTCAAGGTTTTGTCAACTGGGTGGTGGTAGAGAAAATTTCAATATGTTTCTTCACTGAGGTTTGCTTGACTTCTTTTTTGTAGTTCAGGCCGTGTCCCTTTCAGACTCTTTGTTTTTACTACCCCCATTCTAGGAATGTTTCTCTGAGTGCTCTGACTCATGGGTAGACTTCTCCTAGGACTTTGCTCTGGATATCTTTAGAATTTTCTCTAAAGCTTTCCTATAAGCTTACACTGGGAGTTAGCTCCCTTATTGGTTCAATCTATAGCAGGTCCAATGGGATCTATAATAATCTCCTCTCTCTATATTCATGGAAGGCCTCAAGATCATATGGGGCAAAAAGTAGTGATGCCATATGCTTTACTTCTGAAAATGTCTCTTTTAGTAGGAAGAGGTCATTGAATGCATCTTCCTCATGGGTGAATATTTTCACTTTCACCATAGTAGTGAAGTCTTTGGCAGTGCCATTTCGGTCATACTGTCTTCCTGGGAATGTAGCCAATTTCAAGGATTTATTAGTCTTTGCTTCCTTGCATGAATGTCCAAAATTGTGTAGTGCAAACATACCACATTGCAACGGAAATGTAACTTATCGGGGACATAGTATGGGAGGACATGCAATGAAGCAATGCTCTCGAATACTCTGATATATGTAAATGTCTCCTCCCCAAACCATCTGGCTATAGGTAGGATATCTACTTCAGCTTCTCTAGGAAATCTAGGGGCATTCTTGTTGTAGACCTATTTATAAATAGGCAGCATAACGCCTTGACAAACTCTGTAAAAATGGGGTTGAAAGTGAGACTCCCACATATTCTTATGATATATATGAATGGGAAGTGGGTCTTTCACAGTCCACTTCCATCCCATGATAGGAAATTTGGAATCAAAACAGATAGCATCCATTATATAGGCACTCATGAAAAATGGAGGGTAAACCCTAGAAGAGATGCTTCTCTTTCTCCTATACTCCATTATGGCTTTCGCCAAATTATTAAACAAAATTTGGGCCCAATTCATTATTGTTGCGTTTATAGCTAGCAACCATTCTAGGAAAAATTTGGTACTATCAGGCATGTCAAACATTCTGTATAGCATGGCGATTGTAAAACTATGAGGGGGATATATAGATGTTGTAGAATACATACCCTTTTTATCCTCTTTGATCTTCCCTTCATTTTGCATCCAAGTTCGTGTGATGTCTGATGCGTCTTCATTCTCCTTAAAAATTTCTTGAGGAACTGTTAGTTGTAGAACATCTGTGGCTCTGGCAGATTGTACATAAGCTGCAAGTTGTCTGGTGAAAAAGATCCCATAACCTCCTGCCTACTATTCTTAAATTCTCTATCTGAGACATCCACCTGATCAATTATCCACTTGAGCATATCTGTATATGGAATTATATTTGGTCTTGCATCTATGCGGTGCAGAAATGAGCACACAGTCTCAAAGATGGAGGCGTTTGACGAAGCATGATCATCGGTTGTGGCCTTTGTTACCAAAGGTCTTGGTTTCTCTTCTTCTAATAAATCATACATGGTTTCCCATGAAGAGGTCCCTCCATCTCTACTGCATGTAGTATTAGAGAATAAAGCAGTCATCTATGATTTCTCAGATGCAACTACCTTGCCCCTCTTTGCCATTGCTCCTAATGACTCTTTTTGTGGATTTTCCATGAAAATGGAGTAAAACATAAGCTATTGGATATACAGAGATACGAACGAACACAAGAATGAACGATTCAAATAAATTTTGAAAAGGTCACAAGAAAGGAGTTTTTATTTGAACGTGGGTGAGAATATATCGTACCACGTTGAATTGTCTTTCAAACGTAAATGCTATTAACCCTTACTAAATTCCCACTAATGGTTCCTTATCCCTAGATTTATTTCTCGTTAATGCTCTACATCATAAGTTGGGGAAGAAACTTTTTAGGGTGGTGAGCCTTTAAATTGCGAAAATTTCAATTTTGCAATTGTGATGCAATATCGTAAATTGCATTATCGCATTGTAGTTATGCGCTTTATTTAACGTTTCTTTAGTTTATGAGGGATGCAAAATGCGGGTCACTCATTATCATTTTTAAATCATAGCTTATTTGTTAGGATTTTCTATGTAATGTTGGAAATAATACTGGGAGGGGTGGATGAATCAGTATTAGCAAGTCAATAAATTTTCATTTCCATAATCAGATTTATATATGCTACTTCAGTTAATGGAACTCGCATGTACACGCAACTGTGTTTAAGGCAACTAGCGTATATCCAACAAACTTATGATTAAGTTAATTCATCATATGTTGATCTTTAATCAGTGGATCAAAATTTCATTAACCATATAAATAGTAATGAGGTGCAGTAAAAATAGAACAGACCGTCACACATAAGAAACACACATGAACACCAAGATTTAAGGTGGAAACCCAATGCAGGACAAAAACCACCTGCTGTTGTCTTCTTTAATATAAGAAAAACCTATTTACAATATTGTACTGGTGCAGACTCATACCAGTACACAAGCACCCACTTGTAGAAGGCTACAACCTTCTCTCGTTCTCCAGCTTCTACTGGAAGGGAGCTACAACCCTCTAGCTCTTTACTAGCCAATATGTTTACTAGTACGTAGGCACCGACCTACTAAAGGCTACAACCTTCACTCATTTTCCAGCTGCTACTGGAAGGGAGCTACAACCCCCTGGCTCTTGTACTAGCTGATATGCATACCAGTACATAGGTGCTGGCCTACAAAATTCTACAACCTTCTCTCTTCCTCCAGGGGCCATGTTTCATAAATTTTCATACTAGTTACTCCTAGAACACAACACCATAATCTGAAGGCCACGTTTCATCCAATTTTCATATTGGACCCATCAACAACATTGAAGCTCAAAATCAATCACCACTACAATACAATCATTGCATTAACCAATCATTAAATACTCAATCATCAATCTCTGAATCACCCACAATTGAATCACTCAAGGCCTGACATCAAAACACAGATACTAGAACACAGAGCAGAACCCAGAACTCTGCGACAACCACTATGACCAATTGCAAATTTAGATATCATATTTCATAATGTATACGCTACTCTAATGACCCGAACCAGCATGTATACACACTTTTACCAAAGAAAACCTACGTACATATCTGCAAATACTAACTTAAAAACTTCACAGCTACTTCAGAATTCAGTCATACCCAGATCATAACATTTGCAGAATAAAACAACGTCAGTATTCAGATCTAGTCTATCCATGATCAAACCACATAATGATAATACATTCCAATCCTTAAGATCCCGATCCATCATCCATCATCATCCACATAGGTGCATCCTTAGTTCAGATCAAGCAAAGCATCACAAACCCATAACCTGCATACTGGATCTCACAATTCATCAAATATTCAATACTTGCACACTTGGCCTAATGATCTTCTCCTCCTTTTATAGTTTTAGGCATTTCTCAATACCATGGACCAAAACCACTTAGGACCAATACCTTGGACCAAATACCTACGGTCAGTACCTCGGAACAAATACCTTGGACTAATACCATGGATCAAAACCATGGACCAAATACCTTGAACCAAAACTTAGTTTTCCAAGATATACGCGCTTTTCCTTTTGTGAAAGTAAGTGTGTACGTTATATGCTCCTTTTGGTCTGTTAACCCGCGTGTATACGCTCCTTTGTCAAGGTGAACCTGCGTATACCTTTATTTATTCATTCTTTGTAGTCTGATCATTAATTCTTTGCTATTGACCTGTTGCACTATGATCTATCATCTGAGTGAGCTTCCATCAAGGACAACACTTGTATCATAATGCCAACAATCTGCCCCTTTGGACTTGATGGCAACGACAACACCAAGTCACTCTCCCCCTTTGACATCAAGGGAAAAGGGTGGATCAAGATATTCTCTCCCTTTGATATACATTATGTTGTTCATACTCCCCCTAAGTACATGCTGAAATCTCTGACTGAGCTCCCCCTTTGTACATGCTAAGATGTACCAATTCATCCATGCTCGCCCTAAGCACATGCAGAGTTTGCAAAAAAAAAAAATTCAAAAGAATAACATGACTCTACAACTCAACTAAGTGAGTATGACCTTCTTATCACCAATGACTCATACATACATCAATCTCCCAATCAAGTGGGGATACACCACTTTTGACTCATCCACCCAACCAAGTGGGGGTATACCAAACATTTATACATGACTTAAATAGAAATTATTACATCATCCTTCCTATGCATAGTGGGGTTACAATTTAGGTCTTTGCATGACCTTTACATCAAATGATATACATGGCTATTATAACAAAGACCAGAAATCTAAACAAGACCATGATAGTCATCAACAACTATCATACACCATATATCATCTGCACCATAAGCATCAATCCACAGCATCTAGACCTGTAACCTACAATACCATTCCCTTGGACAACCAACAATAATATGCCACTTAAGTGATCATCCATGAATCTGATCTGAATACCAACAATGTGACCCCAAGTATCATCTGAGATAGCAAGATGTATCATTTAGCCAAATAAGCATCATCACCAAAGACTTTTAACCATAATTCCAACAATGCATTATTTGAAGCATATGCTCCCCCTAAACCTGTTCCATCTGTTCACTGTCAGATCTGATCATGCATATATTAGCAAGAAGTATCAAGGCATCATCATCAATCATATATACATCAAGTTAACTTGTGAGAATCAAAAGTACTTCTAAATAACATCTTATGAGTACCAACACATTTCCACACATCATTAGTAGATTGTAACCATCATCAAATAGAGCAGATAAGTGACTAAACCATATCAGACCCCTTTTCCTGAGTCTATCCCACTACTTTTCCTCAAACTAACATATACGCGACTGTGCAACTTCAAACTTGCGTATATACGCAACTTATCTTCATGAAACTTGTGTATGATATTTAGAACAATGAAGTTTCACACTTTCAGCTCCCCCTGAGTCTGTTATGTCTATACATTGTTGTTGAGCATTGGAAAAGGTATGTATTTACCATTTATTTATTTATCTTTTCCTTTGAATCATAACTCCTTTACATTCTAAGATGGTAATATGTTAAAGAATTATGATAGAATTAAGGATATTTGAGATTGTTACAAAATAACCAATTATTGTCTTCTTCTATACAGAAAGTGAAGGAAATAGAAAATCATTATTCAGATGAAAAGACAAAGCAGAAGCAATTGTTGTCCCTTCGACAAGAAGTCGTATCCAAACTAGGAGATCAATATCGGAGCACATGGTCTAGGAAAAGGAAGAGAAAACGCGGCATCAACACAAGAAGACAAAATGATAAACTGGAGATCAAAGATATAGCGAATCCCTCAGCTCTTGATACTTCTTCCTGGCCATTATAAAAAGGGACAACACTGGTAGCCCAGGGGGCGGATATTATTATCAATTTGTAGAATTTACTATTGTAATCTTAACTTTTATCATCAACTCCCTTTGAAGAGAGATAGATGTAACTCTGCCATTTATTATTAATATATAACTCAGTTGATGTTCCATTATCTAATCTTCGAGTAAACACAGCAGTGCTTCCCTGGTGGCTAAGGGCCCAGCCCTAGTGGATCCACTTACTTCTTGTATCATTACTTTACAATTACAGTCGTGTGTGGTTTGATTTCCTTTACATTTCTTTAATTTGCTTTATTCAGTGATCTTCTGTTTCTGAACATTTCACTAAATTGCTCTGTTATATCGAAATCATAATAGGATAGTAAGATTATTATTCACAACTTAAAATGTTATGTTGTTCATTCTGAAATGATATTGCACTGTCTAATTCGGATTCTACTGTTCACTTACAATTGCGATTGTTGTTCATTTAACTACGGTTCACTTCAATTACGATTTTTGTTCCTTTAACTCTCGTTCAATTATAATTGCAATTGTTATTCCTTTATACTTGTGGTTAAGGTTCATTATGCTAGAATAATATTACTGATTCAATTACTCTATAATCACTGTGTGTTTACACTTAGTTAGGTTTGTTGTTCCTTTATTAGTTGAAGATTGTTGTTCAATTCATTTCGGTTAAAGATTGTTGTTCAATTCATTTTGGTTAAGATTGTTGTTCAATTCATTTCTATAGGCTAAGTGATCCAAGTGGATCTTGTTGGCCACCTGAACCCCCACCATTGTTTCTCTCAGCATTTTCAGTTTCCTTAATGGTAGCACAACTTACTATTTTTAGTAGTTTTTTTGGTCCTGAACTTCCGGAGCCGTTTTGAGGCCCTAAACGACGTTTTTTGGGAAATCTGAGGGCAACATGGGCCCATGGATTGTTCTTTCCCTTCTTAAAGTGGTAGTGCTTGGATATATCTTTCTAACGAGCTATTGTACGCGTCAAACGGAGATCGTATGCCAAAGTTACGACCCCGGGAAGTTGATGTACCAATTTACCCAAATGGGGCCCACAATTTGGCATTTCATCTTCTAGGGTTAGGTTTTGGAATGTTAAGGGTTTTCCATTTTTTCTCAAAAATACATAGGTCTTCGAGCCTCATTGTAACACAGTTTAGAGGCATGTAGCCACCACATCTCTTCTCAGAGATAAGCTACCATCACCCTAGCTGGTTTGTTTCCATTACTGTTTGTAAGCATATTTCAGTATTTTACATTAATGAAATGAAGTATTATTTCCGCTGCATATCTATGTTTATGGTTATCTCTGTAATTTGGCATTCCTGTTTAAGTCTAGATCAGTGGTATCAGAGCGATCTGCTTTTTCTCTGTTTTTCTTTTCATGTCCCCAACGAGGTCGAGATATAAGGAGTTAGGGCTTGAACTAGTCGAACCTTTGCAAGACCAACCTCGCAAGTCCTGACGGCCTCCCATGGAAGATGAGAAGAAAGATGAGGGGGCAGGAGATCCTATCAAAATCTTGCTCGAAGAAGCCCTCGAGTGACAACGGAACGTGATGATGGACAGCTTTTCCCATATCCTTCAGCAGCTACCCAGAAGC